>JARHVA010005503.1:0-52500 GCA_037957365.1 Torreya grandis | reverse complement strand
GTAGGAGCCAAGCACTTCACTGAATCTGAGAAAGAATCTACCTCTAGAATCCTTGAAAGTCCCCCTGACACCTGCCATACTTGGAGTGCCTTTAGTCGTACCATCAAATTTAATTTTAATCCTAGGGCTAGATGGAGGAGACCAAATGTCTTTCCTACTATTTTTATTCTTGAAATTGACCCTATTATCAGGGAAAGTAATAAATAAATTGTATTATAATATATTTATAAATAATTATAAAAATGAAATTTGAAGAAAAAATTATCATAAAAAATATCACCACATGTAATATGTATATTTTATCCTAACATATTTTTAAACAATTATAAAAATAAAATTAAAAAAAAATATTGTAAAAAATATTTTAACAATAAATAAATATAATAGATAATCATATATTTTACCTCATTATATTTATAAATAATCATAACAATAAAATTATAGAAATAAATTTTCATAAAAAATATTACCACATGATAAAAAATAAATAATATATAAAATAATCATAATTAATTTATAAGTAATATATAGATTTTACCACATCATATTTATAAATAATCAGAATAATAAAATTGCAGAAATAAATTATAATAAAAAATATTACCACATCATTATAAATAAATAAATAAATAATATACATATAATCATAAATAAATTACAGGTAATATATTAATTTTAAGAATAAATTATCATAAAAAATGTCATCACGTGATGATAAATAAATAATACACATATAATCATAACTATATATGTAATAAATAGATTTTACTGCATTAAATTTATAAATAATTATAATAATTAAATTGTACAAATAAATTATCATAAAAAATATTACCATATCATGATAAATATATAAATAATATATAGACAATCACAATTAATTTATAGGCAATATATAGATTTTGTCACATACAACATAATAAACAAATGTTATATTGCTCTCTATTTCTAATTTTAAAATTACATTAAATATATATATTAAATATTTTTTATAAAAAATAAATTTTTATTTTTATTTAAGATGGCAGTAAGTACTACTAACATATATATTTTAGATAAATCTATGTAAACTATTTAAGTAGAGATCATTTCAGAGACAACGTACTAAATTGTGAATGCCTCAAAAATGATAGTTATCGATATATTTTACATAAATTTATCTAAAATATGTATACCAATTATAGATATCTATCAAAAAACTAATTGATTAATTCAACCAATAAATTTTGACAATATAAATAATTATTTATTTTAAATTAAAAATAAAAACCAAAATTTATTAATGATAAAATATTTTTAATCATAAAAATAAAAAAAATTAATATTACTTTTTCGAAGAGAAATTATTAAAATAGTTTAAGTTGTCAAAAAGGTTGTCGTTTCTTACAACTTACTCATCACAAAAAGTCTGTTGTCATAGTTAGAATTTTAACGAGTCTTTGCATCGTTTTATTAATTAATGGCTCACCCTACCAAATTATTGGGTAAGATTTGTCTAGCTATTCTAGAGGCAAACGACCATGCGGTGTTGATTTATTTCATATTGTTTTGGTTGCTTTGCTAGGTAGCAACTTCTTGTCATATGTGCCCGCCTCACAGTGGAATTTTCATCCCAGCTTACTGTTTATATTTTTTTTAAAAATAAAAATCCTGTTGTTTTGAAGTACCTTAAATTGACTAGATAAATAATTTAATGGAAATAGTGATATATTCCACTACGCATTTCATTGTAAAAGTATTTGAATTAGTATAGAGCAGGAACCAGTTCTATCAGTTAGGGATTAAATTTGACGCTGGTTTAGGCATTTTTAGCCGTTTTAAACGTAAAATACAGGTGGATTTTTTTTTCAAACGTATCAAGTGACAGGGAAATTTTATTGAAGATTGTCATTATGATGTCTAAGTTTTAAAAAGGGCCATTTTATATAATAAGGTGTTAAGACTTAGACCCTGTGACCTTGCTCCCTACTAGCCTGCTACTGCTAGTAAGTCTACAACCTATAGGGTTAGTCGCGCAGGTCCTCCATTATTCAACGCAAACTCCAGACTTGCAGTCCACATCAAATTCATTTCATTTCTCAAGAGTCCAAGATATCTTTTGCCACTAGGAGGATACAAAGAAATCATGAACAGTGAGATTCGAACTTCTCAATCTCATTAATCTGGGTACCCTACAATAATCCTAAAAGGCACTGCTGGAGGACACGTGGACTACCTATTGGAGGCCACGTGGACTGACACCTAGACTACTAAAGAGGACGTGGACTGGCTGGCTAGCGGAGGACATGTGGCTGCCAAAGGGAATTTCAAAAAAGCAAAGGGGAACGAAAAGAATCTTGGTTATGGAAAAGTTTTGAAAGATGGAAAGGCAAAGACAATTGAATCTCTTCGGACTTTTGTCTGAAGGAATTCCTTCAAACAAAAACTCTGAAGGAATTTGGAATAAATCTCGAGACAGGTCAAACTTATAAAGAAGACCCCAGACTTTTCAATAGAAATCCTGACACAATAGAAATCTCGACACATAGCAGAAATCTCAGGAAAAGGAAAAGATAATTTCAGTAAAGGCAAAATCAAAGACAATTGAATTTCTTTGGACTTTTGTTCGAAGGAATTCCTTCGGACAAAAATTCCAAAGGAATTCGGAAAGGGCAGGAGACAAAGCTAGGAAGTAACCGTTGGATTAGGAAGTAATCGTTGGAGTTGGAAAAAACTTGGGCAAGAAATAAACCCGACGAAAAACAAGACCAAGACAAAAGGTAGCAGAAAAATCCAAAAAAATGGAAGCCGACTATGCAAAAGAATTAAAAAAATAGATAATCTGATGAATGAGTTGGATACAGAATCTTGCCAGAAATAGACACAACTAGAATTATAAGATTCACATGAAAACACTGGAGCTATTTTCAAACACGAGTCTATTTTCCAACATCAGAGATATTTTTGAACAAACAGTTTAAGTTTCAGTTGACTATAATTAAAGACCTGTTTGTCTTCATTCAACGCATGCATTTGAAGGACTAAATCTGGCTTCAATAGGAGTTCTGAGTCTATATTTGGAGTTGACTAGTCCATATTTAGAGTTCTGAGTCTATATTTGTTCTTCCTTCTCTCTCATTTGTTCAGTGTTGAAGGTTCCAAGCTGATTAGGATCACAACCCTGGTGTATCACCCCTTTTAGGTAGGATTTCCCCTTTAGGTTTTCTTTCTCCCTTTTCCATGGCAGTCAGCAGCGTAGAGTAGGAATCTTCATTGATACATCATATAGGATCCAGCCTTCTCTTGAGGTTCTTCTCACCGTCGAGGCACCCACCCTCATGAGAAGATCCCATTGTTTCAATCGGATAGAGGACTGGCCGTTTTGTGCACGTCCTCAAACTAGGGCGCAGCTCCAAGTTAACAATAGTAATGTGTGTAGTCATAGTGAATGTTCTTTCTCTGCAATACAGGGAATAAAAACAAACTTTAGTTGGTTTCTATACAAAATTATGAAAGTCAAAAAAAAAAAAATGAACGTCACATGCAAGGTGACATTAGTTTGAAAACTGTCACAAAAAAATTTCTTGACGGGTAAGGGTGACCGTCAAATTTAACCACTGCTATCAGTCATTCTCAAAAGAAATTTTCAAAAATGCAACCAAGCGACTAATTAAAAATTAAATATGATGTCAAGGGTTGCATCACCGTCCCCACACTGTACAGGCAGCTTACATGACCCAATCATCTACGCAGATACTGAAGCTTTTCTTAAACATCACCACATATAAATACATGCGTCCCCAACCTCAACCAATATATCTACATTGCAGCAGCAGAGTGGTCTTTGCAGGATATATTATTCAGATAGAATGGCCTTTCTAGTGGCTTTGGCCTTATCTCTAGTCGCCTTGGGAGCAGCTGAGTACGATCATTATCAATTTCGTCCTTACTATTACACATCTCCACCTCCTCCCTAATATTACAAGTCACTGCCAGCTCCATCCCGACCTCCTCCTTTATATTATTACAAATATTTGCCTACACCTCCATCATATTGTTATAAATCCCCACCACCACCATCCCCATCTCCTCCTCCCCCATATGACTACTAGTCTCCACCTCCACCATCTCCTTCCCCACTTCCATCATATTATTGCAAATCCCCACCACCACCGTCACCATCTCCTCCACCTCCATACTACTATAACTCTCCTCCAGCACCATCTCCTTCACCCCCATCACCATACTACTATAAATCTCCACCATCCCCATCTCCTCCACCTCCATATTTATACAAGTCTCCTCCACCACCATCCCCATCTCCACCTGCCCCATACTATTACAAGTCCCCTCCACCACCATCACCATCTCCTTCTCCTCCATATTATTACAAGTCCCCACCTCCGCCATCTCTTTCCCCTCCTCCTCCATACTACTATAAATCCCCTCCACTACCATCCCCGTCCCTTCCTCCTCCATACTATTATAAATCCCCACCACGGCTTTCTCCATCTCGTCCTTCACCATATTAGTACAAATCTCCACCTCCACCAGCTGAGTACAAATACACTTCTCCGCCACCACCCATCGATTGAATCTCCGATTGGCTTATAAGAGGTCAGTTTCTATCTCAAATGTTTTACTTTCAATAACTCTACTTTTTTGACAGAATTGGTATAACATATACTACGGCATTGCAAATATATATTTTCCGTCTGTGAATTGAGTTAGATTTTATACGGAATTTCACAACAATATGTTCTAAAAGCTAAAAATCTATATTGTTGTCAATGCAGGATGGTGATTGCGCGATTTTACTATGAATCTGACTAGCCATGAGAAAATGCATGCATTTTATTTCAGTGATTTTATATTCAAATAAACGATGGATTAAAGATTAAGATTTTGCTTTGTAATAAGCGGGTCGTGCAATTCGATTGTTGATTGCCCCCATTTCATAAATATAATAAACGATTATTACATAGTTTAAATATTTATTTGCACGACAGATTTTCTGAACTTTGATTTGCTGATCAAGATATTTCTACAATATCTGAATCGAGTTAAATATCAAAATATTACAAGAGGATATGTTATCAGTAATAAAGACACTGTTTTTTAGAGTTGAATTGCATTATGACCAAAACACAGTTAAATTTATTATGGAAATACATCACTGTAATTATTATTAAATAATAAATAATAATATATATCGATAATTATAGAAATAAGACAGACAGTTGAAATGTTTCACTTATATTTTATATAAACGGAAATTTTGGTTATGAAAACATGAAAAAGGTATGATAAATAAGAGACCAAAATTAACGTAAATATATAAAACATATTTATCATCAGATCATTCTTAAAAAATTTGTACAGCAAATATATTTAAAAACAGAATAAACATATTTTTTATTTATCCGCTTTCGCTTTTGGTAAGTAGTTGTTCTCAACACACGCAAATTCCATTAGAATTTGGAGTCATCAGTCAATATATCAAATTTCCATGGCGAAAGGATATCGATTTTTTTCTTTGAGTTTAGGGTCAAAATATTTGGTTTCGCATGGTTCTGAATAAATATGATTGTATTTCCTTCCCTCTCTTATCGATACCTTTCGTTGTTTTCTTTCCTTTTCTGCATATCATTTTATTGATTGAATGGTTGGATATTTTGAAAATTTTATCTCTCGTCATCTCTTCACCTAACATAGCTTCTATTTTAATGTTGTTTCATGCGTTTATTTCCTTATCTATGTGATGATATTATGTAACATGTTCTAATCTCTTCACACAAAATATTATTTGTTTCTAATTTTTTTTTACATTTCAATTAGTTAAGTCACTTTGAGCGGTGAGATATTTTAAGTGTTATGTCTAATTTAATTTGGATTTTGTTTTTTGAGCGGTGAGATATTTTAAGTGTTATGTCTGTAATTTAATTTGGATATTTTTTTTTTAATTATCCTCTTACGTTAAATTGTATCTAGCTTTACCATATTTTAATAAGTGTCAACATTTCATGATCCCTTTTATTAATGATCGAAAATCAAAATAACTTGAAGACATAACTTCTCAAACTTAATTCATAGGTTGACTTATATGGACAACAAACAAGAAATGAAATTGAAAGATAAAGAACCATGTTTTAATCTCCCTTGAATAGTTACTTATAGATTGGTTTAAAGAGGTTTAGTTCAAGTTGTAGGTATAAAATACTTCGTTGATTTTTGAATTTTCATGTATGAACCATCTCTCCTTGTCTACACTTGATTTAGATTTGATTTGAATTGAAAGTGAGGAAGCTTATTGTGTAACACAACAACGTAATTTTGTATCGAAAGAGATTATGAAAAGAGATATGTCAAATTTTTATTTATAAATTTTTTGAATCATTGTGAACCATTCATCTCATCTAAAGATGAAGGGTTGATGATCAATCCTCGGATCTATGATTACACACATGAAGTGTGTAAGAGAGGTCATTTAAGGTACTTTTGAGTATCGAAGACACATTAGAAGAAAAATACAAACATCGGTCCTCTTGGAGGGTGTAAGAGGGGTGTAAGAGGAAGGGTGTTTAAGAGAGGTGCAATACATGTCATAACCTTTAATTTCATACACTCTTTACCTGATGGTGTCATCTTGGGTGAGACAATATTTTAGTTTTGAATTAAAAAAATTAAGATAATTCCAAATCCATAGAATTTTCTATTTATATAAAGGATTAGGGTTGATTAAGTGGGATTAATAAATTTTTTGAAGAATTGTGGCTTTTACAATGTTTCTATTTATTAATCAAGTATTTAATTAAATGTAATGTGAAAACATTTGCAAAGGGTTGGTTAATTGAAGATGTACTAGATAATATTAATGATGTAATATGATGCATTTTCTAAATCAAAGATGTGTCATTGTGATTTTGGATTAAAGTGATAGTTATGTGGATAAATTAGGTTTGGTTGTGATTTTTGGTTAAACCTACATGTGATAATATAAAATTGGTATAAATGTATTCTAGACATGAAAGTGGTTAAAATAAATTGTTTGTATTTTTTCCCTATTTGTGAAGGCTTTGTGAGACACTAGGTATAGTAACATCTTTTCAAAGAAAAAAAATTACCTAGAAGAAATTTAATAATGTTTGAAGAATGATTACTTCACTCCTCTCATTTTTTTTGAAAATTTATGATTCAGTAAACTTAGATTGATGCCTAAAAGGGTGTTTGATTAGATTTTATATCCCCTCTACAGGATGGTTGGATAAGAAGTTGAATTAGATAGGCCATCAAAAAAGAGAGGAAGAAACAAGAATGGGAGAAATATGTGGGCTGGAATTAGAAAAAATACTAAATGATGGACATGGCCCCAAAAAGGGCAGTCTTGGTTGATCTCAATAATATGTCCCAATACATTATATTTGATCGTTAATATGAGTTATTCGAATAGGGATTTTTTATTTTTTTATTTTTTTTTATTTTTTTATTTTTTTTTAATAAATTGGTCTAAAATGGTGTGCCCCAATAGTGTAGATCTAATAAGGCAGATTTTATCATTAATCTAAGGATCTATCCCAATATGGAAAATTTGATCATTTATCAATCTAAAATGGTGTGCCCTAATAGTTTATTTTTTTATTTTAATAAATGATGACTAGGCATTTGATGAATTGGTTTTAGGATATTAGATAAGGAGAGCTCTTATTGCAACATTACTGATTAGACTTCTAGATCTTAATTTTTAATATGACACTAAATGGTATGAACCATGATATAAAACACCATGATGATCAAACCATAATATGAATAAGGACTAGCCCATCATCTAATAGTCAAATGAAAATAATGCACCAATAATAAAAACTATGATGACAATGTAGACATATGCCAATGGATAGACTCAAGTACAACTATGTGACATGAAGCACCATAATGATGACTCTATTGACATAGTGAATTTAGTCAAGTGATAATATAAAATGGAAATAAAGAAGCATGTAAAGAAGCAAGCAATCAAAAACTAAATAAAAGTAACAAAAAATTACTAGTTTCACAAGAGAAAAGGAAATGAAATCTACCAACAAAAATCAAACATAATCATTTAAATGACAAACACACATACCATAAAATAAATAATTAGTGAATCATTTATGTATATGTGAATGTAATGCATCACTTTCAAAGATTTTACCCCGAATCTCTAGAGGATAATTAATAGTCCAAGATGGTAATCAAGATCAAAAAAGGGAATAAAATAAAAAATAAGGGGTAGTCGAGCTGACTCTAAATGCCCCATGCAAGTGGACACTTTCTACATTATCTTATAGACTTTAGGTTAAACTTAGTTCTCTTAATGATATGATAAATATGAAAAATGATGATAAGTAAGAGATTGGATTAGATAATAAAATAAGAATATGTACACTTATAAAATGACTAGAGTATTTAGATAAATCAAGAATAATAGATTGGCAATGATACTAGCCAAATTGATCTAAGATTTCCCATGCATCTAAGCACGATCTACATAGTCTGTGTGGACCTCAAGTCAAGGTATTTCTACTAAAAATTGAAGGCATGATGAATTAATGAAAAGGGTAATAGAAATTATCATGGTTGGATAAGGGGTTCCCACCTAGTAAATACATTAAATTTTGCCATCTAGAACAAAGCCAAAAGTTACTAATGAATAGGATGACAAAACAATTACAAAATTTATGTCTTAATATCTCTTTTGAAGTTTTAAATCCCTTTTTGGAATGTTTTTGACTTTTTAGGCTATATTTGAGATTTTTTAAGTTTTAAGGTTTTTCAAACTATATTGAATTTTTTTAGATTTTGGCATCTTAAATCGATTAAGGATTATATAATAAAAACTAGTTTAACTCATAAAATGGTGAGACCATAACATAGGTTAATCACCAATCAATGAGTGTGGCTTAATTTACTCATAAAATGGTGAGAATGTGGCTTAGGTTGGTCACAAAATGGTGAGATCATGGAACAAAGGTGACCCACTTGACCTCAGAAGCTAAATGCTACATACATAGTCTAAATGGACCTCAAGTTAATATAGTTCAAACCTAATATAGGATACTACGAATCAACAACAAGGATAAAAAAAGGAATGAAACTTGAACATAATAAAATTGTATAAGATTATGAATGATAATGAGGGAAAGGACTAGGAGTTTCTGGTGAAAATGATAAGGCACAAAATTTTCCAAGGATGTCTCAATATACCTTCCCCTTTCTTAACAAGATAAAGATAGGAAGAATAATGGTCATAAGAATATAGATTAGGATGAATAAGATTAAATGGATAAAATAAATTGAATGGCATGGATTGTAATGGCCAATATGACTTGAATACAATGGTCTATAATTTGGAGTTTACCCAAAGTGTCAATGTACTTGTACATAAAAATTTATTTACATACGATGCAATAAACCTAGTTTTCATTATGATACTTTTCCAAGGTGCTATGAACATAGTTTTCATCATTAAAGGAATTATTTCTCTTTCTCCTCTAATTTTTATTTTATTTTTTTAATTAATGTTTTTTATTTTTCTATATTTTTTAACATTTCAGATCAATGCAGGATTATGAGATGCATAATGCGAACCCTTTGTTGTCTAACTAATACCTACTCAAAATAGTTGTTTTGTCAGATATTACTTCTATTATTAATGAGATGCATGTTTTCATGACCTTCATTGGTTATAGATTCTACTTCCTTCAAACCTATAGATAAGAAGTTTTTCATAGCCTCTAGAAAAAGAGTACCATTGGGAAGGGTAAACAAGGTCAGGGATGGGCTAAATAGTTTGAGTGGATAATGGAATATATGTTTTAAATGAATGATAGGACCATAATGGAATGTATAATGGTTAATGGATAATTGGAAAATAGGATTTTTATTCACATACATTTTTTCTAATTTTGGATTTCACTGGATTTTGATTCTCATGAGGTTGATATTGACTTCAATAACTTACTCATCAAGTAATGAGGAATTAATTATTTCAACTATTAGTGCCTCAAAGAGGTTTTCACCAACATTGTATTCTTGATTATTCTAGTCTAGATTGTCTAATATCTCCTTAGATAAGGTTTCACTAAGGTATGATTATAAATTATTTTGATTGTCCCTTAGTGCTTTAATCAATGTTTTCACTAAAATATTATGATTATAGTCTATCATCTCAAAATTAGTTCCACTAGAAGATGTTGAGTTTATACTTTGATTATCCCCTAACGCCTCAAGCCAGGCTTCACTAGGATATTATTATTATATTTGTATCACATCTTGTCTCCCCAAAAATTCTACCAATCACACATTGGAATGGAATAATTTGAGGATTGTGTGATTCTATTGGTCCCAATTCACATTTGTGGGTGGTAGTACATTAGTATAATGGCTAGCCTTGTTAATAGTAAAGTCATGGGTAGTGTTAATGAAAGGATAAAAGGAAATAAATACTCATATAAGCTACTACAATATTTTTTTTGATGTTGAAGAAAACTTCATAAAAAAGTATGGAAGGATTAGAAATGTTTTCAATCAGATATGCCAAAAATGTGAAGCCAATGTCTCAACATCCATTAGTATCCTTTTGTTTTGAATTTTTTTATGAATCAAGAGGATCTGAATCTGATGTTGTTTATGACATTGATTCTACTTATGATGTAAAATCTAATATTAGTTCAAGAATGGAACCCAGTTCTGATATTGGTTTTGAATTCAAATTTGATTCTAAGGTTGAAGTAGTCACGAAGAAGGCCTATTGAATTACATTGTCCGAAAATACCTTGTTAACTTTTTTGTTAGAAGTAAAAAATTTAGGATGAAAAAATGTTCAAAAATGGGGGAATTTTTGTAATGGCAAATTAATTTATTGTGGCTCAATAATACCGAGCTCTTCAAATATGGATCATGTGTCAAATATCATTCATTTGTCAAATACATGTGAACCATTAATGGTTTAGAATTTGTCAAATATGGGTGATTCATCAAAAATGTTTATTATAATTTGACTATGTTGACATTACTTTAGAATTAGACATATCTAATCATTCTTTTGAAATGGATCATGACATATCCTAATGGAGTAATTATCATATTTGAACACAATTGTCATCAATAGGTAAAGGTACTTGGCTAGCCAATGACGTAATAGGTCTGGACCATTAGCTTTGACTTGATTGATTATCATGTAGTGTGGGGGATGTCTCTTTAGGATATCTAATTAAATAATGTAAGTTATCTATTTTAAATCTAACTAAAAGATTAACATCAAGATTTAACAACCGAACAAGTTTTTCATCTTTATTATAACAAAGGAGTTGTGTAAATGGGTCTTATCCATAGTTTGAAGTTCATGACACTTTTAGGAGGTACTATTGATTTAGAATGATTAGTTAGATTTGTAGTGGATGTAAAACCAAATTATATTATGAGATAATGGTTGAAATGTCAAATATATATATATATATATATATATATATATATATATATATATATATATGCAAAATGGGTTAGATGTTATCTAAGATGGGTGAGTTGATATATCATATTTTGACATAAGACTAGAAATAATATAACTAGACTAGGATCCCAAGATTCCATGACTCAAACTAACCTTAGAATAATTCCCCCACATAGTGATACATGTAAGGGGAATCAGGTGGAATAAAATTTCCCCAAAGAGGGTGAAAATGGCTTCAATTAGAATGGGCCTAAAGAGGGCGGTCTTGCTCTCAATTAAAATGGGCCTTGTATTTGAAATTGGCCCAAAGAAGGCAGTAATGGTCTAAAGAAATAGCCAAAAAAGGGAAGTCTTAGATTGGTAATTGAAATTGGCCCAAAGAAGGTAGTTTTGGATAAGTATTTGAAATTGGCCCAAATTTGGTGGTCTTAGATCAATATTTGAAATTGGCCCAAAGAAGGCGGTATTGGTGCAAAGAAATAATCAAAAGAGGGTGGTTCTCGCTTTGTAAAATTGGTTTATCTAAAAAGAGGGTGAAATAAATTTGATTGGAATGGATTGTCCCAAATAGGGTAGATCGACATAGATTATAATTAGCCGAAATGGTCTTGATTAATGTTTCCCTCAAAAAGTCCAATTGGCCTAAATATGATTCAAATGAAAGAGAGGATGGATGATATGTCTTTGTCATTCCCACCCAACATATTTGGGAGATTTATTGAAAAAACAATAAATAGTTTTAAATTAGCATGTGATTGATTTTAAAATAGTTAGTTTTTGTCAAAATAGACTTGATTTGGCATTATAATATGGTTCATGATGAAGCTGATTGGAATTAATTAGCATGGAACATAGTTCAAGATGAACCAGATTTGACTTTGAATTGGCATGGTACATGGTTGAACCTTATTTGGATTTGAATTGGAATTTTTTAAAAGATGAATTAAATTTGGTTTTTATTGATACTTTGGTCAAAGTTAACATGATTTAGATTTTGGGGTTCAAATTGACCTTGGTAGACATCAAATGTTTGATTGAGTCTACCAATGCAAATTTTCAAATGGAGTAGTTAAATCAAATTTTTTTCATGTAAATTTTCAAATAGGAGAGGTTTTTAAATCAAACTTGTTTCTAAAAGTGTGCATAAATCTAGGTATATAAAATGATTTCAACATGTGCGATATTAGTTCAGATTCTTGGTTTGAAACATCATTTGATTGATTGGAAAATTTGACCTAGGATCTGAGCAAGTTCACTTTGGAATGTTCATTTTGGTTGACATTGTATGAAATTTAGATTAGAATTTGATCATAAATAATGATTGATAGTCATTTTATTTAATAATTTGACTTCAATTAAACTTTTTTTGATTTATAAATTTGATTGAACTTGAAATTTGTAAGAAGACTTGAGAGGAATTTGAATTTTGAAAAAGGTCTAATTTGATCTAATTTGGGTTGATCTCATCAATATTTTTTGGCTTTGGAATTGGCTTAGATTAGAATTAAAATTTGGAATTTAAATTAGTATTGGTTTTGAATTAGATGGCATAATGTCTTAACATGGATAAAAAATTTAATATTGGTTTTCGAATTGGTTCAACATTTGGCCATTTGGATTACTAATAAGTCTCTTGGTTCAAATTGGGAAGTCTAATGGCATGGTTTGGACAAGCAATATAGGTATTTTGACCAATTTTGTTTAAACCATAATTTTTGTAGACTAAAGTCTCATTATGTGTGTATAAAAATGGTTTAGAATTT
Organism: Torreya grandis; assembly: GCA_037957365.1. Taxonomy (NCBI): domain Eukaryota; kingdom Viridiplantae; phylum Streptophyta; class Pinopsida; order Cupressales; family Taxaceae; genus Torreya; species Torreya grandis. The sequence continues at coordinate 39,267 of JARHVA010005503.1, read as the reverse complement.
AGACTTGGCTTGTTTGATTTGGTCTTAATTATGAACAAGGTTTCAATACAATAATCAAGAAATAACACACAAGCATTATAATGAAATTAAATAACTGATATGGATTTACATCACATTCATTTAATGTTTGAAATACTCACCTTGAGAGAGGATTATAAAATTTAAATGTTCATTAAGAGGATGAATTATAATTATTGTAGTTATTTTAACCCCACTATTTTATTAAAAGTTTCATACGAGTAAGGCAGTATTTTAGGGATATTAAATTTACACCCCTACATCAATGATTGATCTATGATAAAAGATGCATCTAATAATAAATCCAAGATCAGGCCATTCAGGATAGGGTCTTGTCCCTTTGTAGACACTTAAACCATAAGGGTCTTAGTGATGTGTTGTAGTATTTGGGGTTTAATTATATTTTACTTGGGATTTATAGATCTTCCTTATATTTCTCTTGATACATTGGAAACAATCCATCAATGAAAATGTTAAATATCATTTCCAATATTACTCCTTTATACGGTACCACATCTTGGCCTAAGATATTGGAAAAATTCCCCAAGTTTACTTTCTTCAAATGACTATGTATAAGCACAAATTCATGGCTTCACAATGACCATGTTATTCAATTTATATAACCTACCAAATATATGAGATTTGGTATGATGCTAGGATGTCACTTCCTAGGTCAATTTACCCTAAAATATTTGTGAGATGGTGATGAAACCCATCACACATAGTCAAATGAAAAATAGGGTAAAAGTAAAATAAGAACTTTTACATTTCTTAGTCACCCAAAAAATGGATAGCATATGTTGGTGCTTGAATTTGGACCATATAAGTATGCAATTTTTTAAGTCTATAATGTAATCGGACATCTACATGGATGACACCAATCCAACCAAGCTCATGCTTTAAAACATAGCAGGGCATTAAAAACTATATATAGTTAAAAGCCACATTGGAAATGTTTAAAACACTTAGAATCCACGCTATATGTAGCCTACCATGTGGAAGGAAAAATGAAATAAAAAAAATTTCATGTTAATGTCGAGAGAGAGATGCATGGGAAAAAGCTGAGGTTTTTTAGTCAATGTGCACTTTGACCAATTGAAAAATAGGTCCCAAGGTTTCATTGGTGTTTTTCAAGTAGTCAAAAACATTTTTAAAAATTGCAAATGAAGTTGGAGAATTCCATCAGAGGTGTGGGAGGTAAAAATCAATTGCAAAATGGTACACCAAACTCCATGGGAAAGATACTTGCAAAAAATTAATGTTGAAAGGACAATTTGAAAATTGTTCCTATGGTTCTAGATCACATAGAGGGGAATGGGAGCATGATAGAAAAATGAATTTGAATAAAAATTATAAATTTGACAAAATGAAAATTGAAAAGTGATTTTCTATCTATGGATCTATTGGTTTATTGAAATGTATTGGCTACAAAAGGAATAGTTTGAAAATCCTACCAAGGATAGATGTGAAACATGATGTAGAAGAAGAAAGTGATTTGGCAAAGGGTACAAAGTATAAGAATCCTAAAATTTTGAGGTTGGGCTTACTTGTGAGTCTTTTTTTTTAATTATATGGTTATTATTTATGACCAATGTAGGATGGATCCCATATTATTTTAGTTTGAATATCGAATCGCTTATGCCTAAAATGTGTAGCTTAATCACCAATCATTTGAAGAAACATTACAGAGAGGGATAGAAGAATAGAATCACAAGTGATACATATTAACTTTTATTGGAGGTACGAGAAATGGTTGTGGGCCTAATTAGTGCTAATTGAGTTGTCTATGAGAGGAAAAAATTATCTACTGGGATTGATGTAGCACCAAAGGATGAATTTATTGTTGAGGTCACTAATCAATGAATTAGAGATGGAGATTAGTGGTTTCCTTGATAGTTTCTATTCAAGATACCAATCAGATGGCATCTAAGCACTAGAGAGGTATCCACTTAATAGTTCATGTAATGACAAGGTCTTTAAACTTTTCCTCAAGTGCCATGATGGATGAATTTGACAATGAAAAATGTATGTAATAGATCAAATCAATTTCATTAATGTTATGTTTGCATGCAACCATGCTAAAATTATTAAGAAAGGCTAGAAACGGTTTTATTCCATGAGTCAAGATTATCATGTTTAGCTAATAATGGAGAACTATCCCTATGTGTTTGATTTCCTTGGATGTCCTGGGTGTCTTAAGGAGGCACATAATTTTACTAATAAAATTCTTGTGTAACCTGATGAAAATGTGTTGGGATGTCTACTCGGTGCTTGTAGGCTTGGCCTAAGGATGTTATATTTTTTCAGCTCATTCATCATCAAGATAGAATATTTCAGCTAAGGTGTCAAAAACTTTAGTTTATGTTGGAGCTATCCAAGCATTATTATTTTACTTAAATATATAGACTTAGACAATCTTGATTCTATTAAGATTACTAATGCCATTATGAAGGATTTCAAGTTGTTAAGCATGACATAGATTCAAAGTCGTGAAGATTCATAAATTGGATGTAGCACTCATGGACCATCCATTTCAAATGGGAATCATCTTTAGAATAGAAATCATGGGTTGTGTTTTGGATGGTCATCTCCAACAATTCTCAATTTTCAAAATAGAAGTCAAGACATATTTACTAGGCGTGTTTCCAAAATAGAAATAGAAAAAATTCTTTTTGAGGGAAATGTAGATATAAAAACTATGTTAGAAGTTCTACAGGTTCTTGGTAGTTAAATTGCCACTAAGTTTGAGATATAAGTTGATAAAAGGGATGGTTGTTATTTGATATTGAATGGTGTTTTAGATGTTTTAAGACTTTTAATCACTCTGTGTTTTGTAAATCATTCAATAGGTTGCAAAATATAATGGCATATAAAGTGGTGGTGCACTCAAACTAAGTTACATATGTTTAGAGGGAAATTAATATTTTCATTGGTGAGTGCCTTAAATTAAAATACATTATGCAAAGAGAGAAATATTGTTGTGTTGAATCATCATATAGGGTATTCCAATGAGCTGGATTGGGATGATGTCAAGTGATAATTCAAAAGAATAGCAAGTTTTGAAAACTCTAGATGATGATCTAAAAGTCCCTAGGAAATTTGTGTGGGAGAAGCAAATTGGAAAATGTAAGTCTCCAAAATGCAATTATAAATTTTGGTCAACTCTCCCAAACCCATTGATCAAATCTAATTGGATAAAAGTCAACTCAAGAGGAGATCTAGGGATATTTGGACGAGGAATGAAATTTTGTAATTTTATACTCGTGAAAATTTCAAATTACAATTGGATCTCCCAAACCGATTAGTCAACATTGATCAACATGAGGTCCATTTACAAATGGAAACATTCAAGGCCAATTACAATTTTGTAGAAATGTAAATTGTAATTAGATTTCCCATTTCCTTGAGGTTCCTAATGCAAATGGGAAACTTCAAGGCCATTTCTAATTTTGTAATTTTACAAATTGAAAATTGTAGTTAAACTTCCCCTTTCCCCAAGGTAACTTTTGGGGGAATTGCAACTATCAATTACAATTTACAAATTGTAATTGGAGTTCTCATTTAATTAATAAATATTTCTAAGGAAATGGGAACTCAAAATACAATTAACCATTTTTTAGTTTTATAAATTACAAATTTCATCTAGTGTTCCCATTTCCCTAATGAAGCTTTTCAAGGAAATGGGAAATCCAATTTCAATTTGTATTTTTTTACATGTACAAAATTGCAAATTGTAGCTACAATTCCCATTTTCCTAAGGGTACATTCTAATGGAAATATGACTATGAAATGCAATTCTAAAATCTGAAAATTGTAAAATTACTACTAAGTTATGGATTTCCCTAATACAAAGGAATCGGAAAATTGTAAATTGGACCCAGATTTTTCAAAAATAAGGAAAATTACAAATTTGCAAAAGGAAGTAGAATTTCTCCAAAGGGTAAAAAAGTTAAAGTTAATGCATTTATTCATTAAAAAATCTTGAGTTAACCATAAAAATAAAATCTAAAAAGAATGTGAAAAATACAAAGTGTTAAAAGGCAAGTTGGAGCTGAAAGGCAAAAAGGTAAAAATATCCTAAGTTTTGCATTTCCCATTACTTTTTTTTGTTGAAATACCTCCATGTATGAAACATTATAGGATTAAAATATCATGGTGGCCCACTCTAAAGAGGATTTTTCAAGCAACCATGGGTTTAGTGTGTTAAAAACTATCATTTTAAGAGTAGGGTTGTTCTTTGGCATGCATATAAGGAATGGAAGCTGTCCAAAAGTTTATAGCTATGCTAATGAGTGGTCAAAGGCATATTCAAGAAGTTTCAAAAGAGGAAAAAAGATTTTATTTTATCGTCATGGTAAATTTTCTCCTTATATCTCATTTCAAATGCATTTCAAGACAAGGAGAGCAAAGGGTTGTTGCAAATCATTACTTGTAGAGGTAGTTAGAACAATGATTTTTCTTGAAAATAGATGAAGATTCTAAGTGTGGCAACTAATATTTTCCATCTAGGGGAATCTTGGTGGAACTTGGATGGCTATTTTTTTATTTTACAATATTGCAAATTGTACCCCATATTGCTAGATTGAAAAAGTGGTAAAAAGTTGTAAATAGGGGGCTTATCTTCTATTTTGTTATTATTTTTATTGTTGTTGGTATTTTTTTTAAATCTCTAAGTATAGTCTGTTCCAAGTTTTGGGCTCAGTTACTATGTGTATTTAGTGTTTCCCTTGCTAAGGTAGTTACGGTTGTAAAAATATTAACAATCTTTGAGAGCATGTTTGTGTCTCCCTTGTCAAAGAAGAAACTCACCATGCTTATTCCCATGAAAAAATTATAGAAAAATGATGTATCTAAAGTTTTTTTGCAAAGTTAATTAAAATGATTGTGGTTTTTACTATTCCTTATTGATGAAATGCAGTAATATGTTTTACAAATGTTGTTGATTGGATATTTGTTTCAATGTTTATTACTATTTATAATTTTGAACATATATCTGAATTATAAACCCTTTCTACAATTTTATTTGAAAATATGTTGTTGAATAATTTTTTAGGGCACCTTGGTTCATGAATTTAGTAGAAGGTATATGAAATTCTAGTTTCAGTTTATGTTCTAGTCTTTCAATAATCATTTAGGTATTTGCATTTCATTGGCACCAATAAATGCAAATCACTCTTGGTAGTCCCCATTATCCTCCATTTATGTTTTTTATAAATATTTTGTAAGTAATAATGTCATGAATGTTAAAATAAACATTGTTGTTTGAAAACCATCAACACACCACCCCTTTTTACAACTATCTAACTATCCTAGCCTATTCTACCCTACAAATAATACACCTTTTACATATGTTAAGTGTTATTTACCTTAGATATATATGAATATATACATATACAAAAAATTTATACCCTTTGTGGTTTAAATATAATCAATGTAGTCTACCATTCAGTTGCTTGTTGTTGAAAAATTATTTTGAAATGATGGTTGCAAGTACATCCCCATCTATCTTTAGTAGATTCCATCTGACCTGGAGCATTTTTTCATCCCGTGTGACAATGCTTCTTGGGTGGAGTGAACAATTTTTGTTGTTCCATGGTCATATTTGTGTTTTCTAGTGCCAAAAATATCCATGGAGGGTGAATTTAAGGATCATTCGAAGTGATCAATGTAGCCTTTTAGACCTCTCACCTTAGTTTAGGCAGAGACAAAAGTATCAAGGATCTAACCATGTCCTTTGTAGTTTCCTCCCAGTCATTTTCTACTTATAGCCCATTCTTTATGTCAAACCCTTCCTTGTATATAATGACATATCAATTGTTTTTTCATCTTTTTTTTCCATTTTCTTGAGTGTGCAAGGTCGAGTGAAAGAGGTGTAGAATTGCGAACCATCAACATACACACAAAAAACCCTACAAGATAATCAAGCAATAAGAGAAAAATAAAATGAAGAAAGAAAATTTAAATGAAAAGGTATTTTTATAGCCCAATTCAAATGTGAATATGTTTTAGTTCCCAATTTAAATTCTGAAGTAGAACATAATTTTTTACTCAAAATACCACTTATTTGACTAAGGCCCTATAACACAGATATTTATAAGTTTGAGAAAATTAGTTTTGATTCAATAATTAGTTTTAAATAAGGTTTTTTTAAGTTATATTGGCCTTGTTACATAATTATTTCATAATTACCTAGACCGATTTCACTGCTAATTCTTTCAATTTCCCATTGCAACCTACAAATAGAACACAAAAAACATAGAAAATGATTTATTTATGCGTAAAAATGATTTTACTTCCTTAGAAAATGATTTCATTGTTGAATTTGATGATTTTAATGATGTTACCCTTCACATAAAAAAAAATGATAGAGATATAAAAGGATTTCACCACTAAGATGGAATATTTTACTACTATAAGCTATAATTTTATAAATACCAAAAGGATAATTATGGGAATAATTTTGATGATTTAATTGATGATGTCAACAATTTAACTAATGCTCTCAATTATCTCACAAATTTTGTTGATGACTTTGATGATCTAGACCTATGTAGAAATTGACAAAATAGATACATAATGATTTCTCTATCAAGTGTAAGGATTTCACTAAAGTTAATTTCTATTTTCCAAATAATATCAAAACAAATATTAATAGTACATATATGATTTCATAAATACCTAAAATTATTTCACCAAGGATGGCTTTAATTTCATGTTTCTATAATAAAATACAGTCATAATAAAAAACACACGTAAATCATTTCATGATTTATAAACAATTTCGCTATAGTAAAATCAATTTCTCTATAGAACCCTAGAATTTTACATCTTATCAAAAGATAGTTAAAAAATAGATAAAATGATTTCACTACTACTAGTAACTATTTCACTAAAGAAGGTACTTATTTCATAGTTTGTTATTATGAAAAATAAATTCAAGGAACATAGAGTGATTTTATTTTTGCAAGCAATGATTTCATTGAATATCTCTTTAAATTTAAAATCATGTAATAATGAATTCACTATTTGGTATGGAGTGGACTTGTATGTAATTTGGAAAAAGAAGAGAGAATTATCTTGTTTAATAGGCTAATTATAGTAAATGGTCTAAAAGATATTGTGTGATGCATTCAATATTTTGGGTCGAAATAGGCATGCCATTATAGGAATCAAGAATATAAAAGAGGTTAGTCAATTATTAGTAAAAAATCAAAACAAATTGGAAACATAAATTCCCAATCCTAATACTTAGGTTGAGATATATGGACTAAAAACAAGAAATATAATCAGAAGATAAAGAACCATGTTTTTACCTCCCTTAATGATTCACTTTTAGACTAGTTTAAAGAGGTTGAGATTGGCTTGTAGATGTATAAGTCATCATTATTACCTGAATCCTCACGTGGGAATCATCACTTCTTATTTGCACTTGATTTGACTTTGGCTTAGCTTCAACGTGAGGAATTTCCTTATGTAATTCAATAGTGTATGTTTACATGGAGAAGATTTATGAAATAAGAGGTGTGATGTTCTTGTTTATATATTTCTTAAATCATTGTGAGCCACTCATCTCATCTCAAGATGGAGTTTTGAGGATCAATCCTCAAATAGATGATTAGATACATGGAGTGTGCAAGAGAATCTATTTAAGGGATTTTGGAGTATGGAAGGCACATTGGAATAAAATTAAACTTATTATATTGGTGTGTGTAAGAGAGGTAATTATAGATATAGTTGAATATATTGAAGAACTTGTTTCTACATAAAGGAATTATGTAATTATAGACATAGTTGAAGATATTAAACATTTACATTGAGAAAATATTTAAAACCAACATTTTCATATAAGCTTCATATATTTCCCCAACTCCTTATCCATTTATACACATTCTTTAAGAATTATTTTTCTTTCATTTTTGAACTTAAAAAAAATGAACAAATGTATTACTTGTATAACAAATCTTCGTACATTATGAAAACATTTAAGGATTATGACATGTGATTATAATAAAAAATATCATTTTACTTAAAATATTTCATAACCTATTCCATGTTCAATTCCAGTTTCATATGGTGAATCATTCCCATTCTAGTATAGTCTATTGAACCAAAGAATATTGTAAATTTATTTCAAGCCATTCACATATAGTTGTTAGAATTCAGGGAATAATGTAAGATCCCTTGTAATTAAGTACTAAAGTATGTAATTCAAGGGTTAGCTAAGCAAGATATATCTTACCATCTATCCAATCATGTAGATGAAAATTTAAGGAAGGCTAGATTGGCCAAATACCACAAGATGCCCCTCAACGTTGTGAGATAATAGTTCTAAAATTAGGATTCATTTGAAAAGACTTAAAAACATGGAGGAACATTAAGATTTGGGTTAGCTAAATTTATATTTTTAAATCATAGTAAGATGATAAGGAAAAAAATACGCAAGTTTCATAGGTAATTCAAGAATGCTATTTACATCAAGAGTATGAACATGACTGAACCTTTTTGAACCTCGATGATGAATCAAATGTTTATAACATAATTAAAAATGTCTAAATGTTTATGATAATCACTAATATGATCCCATATGATCCATCCATAACAATAGATGATGTAGTTAGAATGGGGAAAGAAGGAAAAACCTCTGGTCAAATTGAATAACCACAAATAACGGAGTGAACAAAGAAATAAACTGATGAGCATTTAAAATCAAGGGTATTAAAAAATTATCCATAGAAAAAAGATGCAAGACAAACAATAATAGATACATGGACAACCATAATGTTAAATATTATCTTTGCATTCACATTAGCAACAACTAAACCACCTAAAGATCTAATGGTGATTAATTCACTTTTTCCTCATTAATTTTACATAGAAACTAATCTTTCTATGGTGACCTATCTCATAATCTATTATCCTACCTATATAAAAAATCCTACTATCACACAATAAGAGAGGAAACAATCCTTGTACTCAGGCATATCATTAGGTATTCCCTATATCGACATTGAAAATGATTATGGGGAAGGATATTTATTAGATGAACCTCTAGATGATTTAGTAAAATATGAAGGATATGAGGAGGAAACAAAAGAAGAAGATACATTACATATTTCCTCTAAGTTTATTCTATAATGATTTTTTTAGTTCTCAAACCCTAGTCCTCTTCACACTTAGGATATAAAATTAGTGCATATTATGAAATAGGGTAAAGATCTTTCTATGTGAAATGGTGAAAATCAAATATGTACAATAATTGGCACGTCAATGATTACAAAAACTATAGTTTTTTCACCTACTATCACTCATACTTCTCCATGTGACTTTCTACAAGTTACCACATCCCTTGTTCCATATATTAAACCATGGCCTTTAGTTCTCATTCCAAATGTTATAAATTTTATGGATTTGATTGGTATGGCACATACTACAACTTTGTATTCTTTGGATAATATTTAATCTATGACTAATGACATGACTATTGTTCTTCCCAATTAAATAATTATTGAAATATATAACATAGGATGCCATTATAAAACCTATTCATTCCTCACATGACTTAGACACCACAATCACTAACATAATATGTTTCTAATAAAAGGGTGAATTTAATAGAGTGCCATATAATACTTCATTACTTATAAAAGATATTCTATAATATAATATAATATAATATAATCTATTCAAAAATCAAGGGTAGAGGAACAAACACAATTTGAAAATCATGTGATATTTTATGAGTTCATGAAGATCTTAGATGCTAAAATTCACTTCACAAACAATAATGTAATGTTTAAATCATATTAGCACCTCATTTTATTGTAGCTTATAGACATTGGTTTGGCACATAACTATGTAACCAATAAAAGGGTCATATAATGGAGTGGCATAAATAAATGTTGGAGTTAATCAAATAATTGATGAGCCAAGAGTAGAAACATACACAAATATTGGTGGATATGTGCATGAAGGGTATATATACACCAATTTAGAAAGTTATCACCCAGTGATTTTTTTATAATTTATTTCAAATTATTATTCATAATTTCAAGATATAAGTGAAAAGCATAATTTTTTAAATTAGTTATAAAGTGATTGAATTGATCACTTTTACAAAGACAAAGTGGCATAGTTAGATTCCTTAAATACCTCTTTTATATATTCAATAGTTTTACATAGGATACTAATGATTAAATTTGTTAAAACATTGTATTATCATTTTTGAGGTGATAGAGTTGGACTTGATAGCACGCAAGACTGAATATGAAATAATAAAGGAAAGATAATTGTTAGATGTCCATAGAGGAGATTCACCTTCAAGAGCACAAATTTTGACAAGTGTGTCTTCCTCTCCTATTTATAACATAAATTATACTTTTTTGGGGCTTGTATTTGTGACTCTACCTCCTCTTAAGACTCCCTTTTGAGATCATCTAGGACCAATTATCATATTTCCTTTTACATAATAGAATCATAAATAGCATAATAATGAAAACTCAACACTCATTATAATAATGATAATATATTATTATACATATATATTTTCAAAAATGTAATAATGAGTAGATATGTAACAATTTACTGTTTTGTCTATATACCCTACTTTGATTCACTAGTAAATTTATATTCTTAATACCAATTATTTAAACAATTAATGAACTCAACTCTTTTATACCACTTAAATTATGTCATATCAACTTCTACTTTCTATATTACACATTAATTATTAAATATTGATATGCCAATCTCATGTTTTCCCTAATCATGAACATTATACAAAAATACACATCAAAAAATATTGATACTATTTGTTATAGCACACATAATGCTTGAGCTTTTAACCCCTTATATTTCAATCACAATACCTTTACATCTACTTATTATTTTACATGCTTCCTTTCATTTGTATCACATCCTTATTAATATGCTTAATTCCCTTATAATATATTAATAACTTTATAACACCATGATATCAATCTTAACAATATATCTATTAATTTTATATTAATACTTTGAACTCTGTACATAGTTGAATTTATTATCATGATATAATGTATACATGCACACTAAATTTTTATCCATTGACCACTTGCTACTACTATATTCATTCATTGGATTTTTGAGAGATTATACATTATACAAAATACAAAATATAAATATACATTATAATTTATAAATTGATTAAAATATAAACTATACAAAATAAGATTTAAATATAAATATATATAAATATAAATTACTCACATAACGTACAAATCATGTAATAGGTAGGTAATAAAAAATTATCATTATTTTAACTAAATATATATACATTTTTTTTTGGAAAAACATAGGCCCATGGTTGATAGATTGACTATGAGGCCTAGTCATAGGCCATGGCTGTCAGTCAGGTTATCAAGCTGGGGTTTAAGCGGGTGGGTAGAGGTTGGTGCACCCCTTCCTCCCTCCCTATTGTGGGAGGGGATAGGGTTCATCTTAGTCATTGCTCCTCCCATTTTTAATTTAGTTTTAATAAAACAATGTCATAGATATTACACAACAACAAAGTCTTTTTTATTTATGTTTTTTATTTATTTAATTTTTTTTAAAAATATTTTATCACACTAAAATATCCACAAAATATTTATATATGTATATATTTGCACATATGTATAATATACATATATATTTATTCTATTAAATTTGAGTATGCAAGAGGGAAATATATATAATGAGTATATACTCCATTATCTAGCCACTTTCCAAACAACAATTCATATTTAAAGAAAATTTTGAAAAAATAAAAACCCAACAAACAAGAAAATCCATGCTTCAAAATCCTGAAGGAACCTATCATTCTTGTATGCCATGTTTGCAAATTTAAGACAAAAGACTAGATAAATCTATGAGGCAGCGTTCACTTGCCTAGATACACCTGAATCTAGCTCTTCAAGCTAAACCCTAATCCTTGATTTCTTCTCCCTTATTTGTTTAGCTCCCCATGTAACAACAATCCCTATGGAGGTAAGATCTTGGAGGAGATAATGAAAATTCAAAACCTTAAATTGGATTTGACATTTTCCCCCCACTTCTTATTTTATTATATTATTTTCATTTTAAAACCCGTAACTACTCCCACTCTCTTACTGCACCACATGCTTGGTCACCCACTAAGTGGGTCTATTTATGAAGTCACTTGATTTAAGCTTCAATAAATTAGTTTATTAATATAATAAATAATATTTAACTAGTGAAGCATGTTACTATTAAATATTTAATTTCTCATCCATTAGATAATAAAATATAATATTTGATTACTAAAACAAGTTGATAAATATTTAATTTTTATTTACATATTATAAACTTGAGTAAGCCATTAATTATTTATGGTAATCTCTTAAATAGTTATGACCATCAGTTATTTAATCTTTGTTACCATTTGTCTAATAGACCTAAATGCTTCTCCATTATTCATTCACATAACATGCAAGAATAAAGACTTCTGCTTTGTTTGGTACTCTAACAGTAGTAAATATAATATTAACATGCATAATAATAAGCTCATAATTGGGGTTTTAAAAATTTTCACTTAGGTATTCAATGGATAAAACTTCATATAACTACTATGCATATAACATCAAATAAATAATCAATAATGAGAACATGAAAAATTATGCACACACACATACCCAAAAATATAAGTATACCGTGATTCAAATCATAAACCTAGATTATTCTAATAAGCTCATGCTTTAATCACAAAATAAACAAGTCTGTAATGTAGAATAATAGATACAATTAGATTCAGATACAATCAAAAAATCACTAAAAATCTCTCAATGAGAGTTATAACCACATAATAGGGTCTGTACTTACCATAATCCAACAAGATAAAAGTGACTTAAATGGTTTGGAATAGGGGAATCACATAGTCTATCACGGTTATTTTCAGTCACCCCATGAACTTAAGAAAACAACACCTCATATGTTGCCTTTAGAAACTGCAGTTGATGGGGATATATGAAAATCATTCCTTCAAACTTTATGTACATGGCTTTGGTATTCATAGACCTGAAGTCATAGAGTGATTTTTTATAGGTATTACAAGCGTCTAAGTTCATACATTTCTATTGAAGTTCTATCGTCTTGCCACTCAATGTAGAAATGATGGTGTGCAACTCTAGAACCACTCTATTTTTATCAAAAATCATGGTTTAAAATTTTTGAGTGCTTATCTTATCACTTTGATTAATATCCATAAAAAATCAGGTTTCTATGATCAAACATTTATTTTCTAGGAATGCCAATGATAGCTTTAAATTGATATGATCTTTGGGAAACAAGGCACCCTCACATTTAAACATTCCAAGAACTTCATCAATGTCATCTAGCATTTTGATCTTCACTACTTAAATTTTTTCTAAATATATACAACATACTCAGAACATATATTCATTCAAAATATGCAACGAAGGAAGGATTAAAAATATACATAGATAAATTAAAAAACATGAAATATACTCATCAGTTCATGAACATTATTAAAATGTTGAACATTTCATAATTAATTATAATGTTAGGTAATAATATTATAAGTTAAAATATAGGAGGTTACTCATAATCTACAAACATCAATAACCAAGAGATAAATGTAAGAGTCTTCACCTTTAGCATGCGTATTATGATCATTTAAAGTGTTTCATTCCTTGAAATTGATCTTCCTCTTCCTCAAACCACAATCATTTGTCATTTTGTGGAGGGTAATTCATGACTCCTAAAATAATAATTATATTAAAGGATCCCATATTATCTAATAAACTTTGAAACACCAAATAATCCATCCTAGAATAAAATTATGAATGAACAAAGTAATGAAAAGTTCCTCAAAGACAATAAAATTTTATTACAAGTTTTGGTTTGTCCTCGTCTGAATCAAATTTTTATGTGTCTAAAATCTAGTCACTATCATCACAATCAAAAAAATTAACATTAAACTCATCTTCAACCCTATCAAACTCCACTCATTCTTGATGCAATTCACAACATATATAAGTCAATCCATAAATGTATGATGTAAAAATGATGAAATGATATGATGATGGAAAAAAACTAACTACATCCAATACTAACATTTGGGTGGATGAAGTAAATATACACATCATTATGAACCTCATAACCATGGCCTCTTTCTAGTCCCTCTAACTGAAAAACATTGCAAAACAATGTAGAAAACCATAAGGAGTGTTAAAATTGCTATATTTTAGACTATTATTTCAATGGAACCTAGAAGCATTTATGAAAATGAAAAAAACAAAATAAATTGAATACATTTGATGGTTATCATACATTTACAAAGACTCAGACAACTGGCTAATGATGATCACCCTTCCTGCCATGGATCCACTTTACCATGTCTTCTTAAAATATTAAACATGGCATAAAAAATACCAATATGGATAAAACTTTAGAATTTACTAACTACAATACAAATGTGTAAAATTTATTATATTTTTCATGGCAAAAACCATGATAATTAAGAGAAGTAAATGTGATGTCCCTTCATCCACATTGATATTCCTTGCATATGCATCTATATAGGGAAAAAAATCAAATACCAATGGAGTTTGACTTACTAGAAATTGGTGACCAAGGATTGGTTATCCTAACATGGTTCTAAATGTAGCCACACTTGTTGAATAACTATTTAAAACACTATTTTCATCTCTAAAATTCCCACCAAAAGGGCCAAACTAGGGGCATGCCCACAACAAAGAGTGTCTGCTAATATATTTTTCATAAAATTGTCAATGTACGAACTGATTAGCTTTAACAAAAAAATGTGTGAATTAAAAAAATGACCCTTAAGGATCATATGTATAATTTCATACCATCTGTTCTACTCTACATATATATCTTTAAAAATTTTGTTTCCTTTGAGATCCTCCATCGTAACCTATACCAGTCAATGTTCAAATTTTTAAATTTCCAACATACAACAATGTTCATACAAGTTTATCAATCTTATGGTATACACCATTTAATTATGTCTAAAAACCCCATAAATAAATAAATAAATAAAGAGGCCTCGAGCACATTAAAATTCACTAAGGTTAAGCGACACACATGAACTATGAACCACCTTGCTTACAAGAAGAATATGTGGGGATTGTAAATGGATTATTTGCATCCATGAACTCTTGTGCACTATTCATAAAAAACCTACAATATTTAACAATTTTCATAGATGAAATAGTCATAGAAGTGTAGATTAATATAGTAATTCTAGTCCCTTTTATTTAGCATGTAAATACTAAGTTTAAGTATTATATGGTGTTGATTTTTAGTAATAAATTGTAAGTAAACCTTGAGGTTACAACTATTACAAATAAAAAAATCATTGCGTTCATAGTGACCTGCATGTTCAATTAGTTTTAATACTCTAATTATGTGCATAAATTCCAACCACCCACCTCTCATGAAGTCATAATCATTCAATATATTGTGTATATTGCCAATGTATAGTATGTAAAATTATACGAAATAAAAAACATTTCACCTTCTCATTATAAGGTATTTATTTCTTACATGCATTCGTATGACTCAAGATATTATTTAAAGAATGCGATGTATATTTATGTGATGTTATGTCAGTGCATAATAATCACTGGTTACCTTTGTTTACCACCTCATATAATGAATATTTAATCTCAATAATGGGAACATAGTGTGAATATTCCTATTACTACTTAACTTCAGAATGAAAATGATGTGGAGAGATCACCGACACTTGAGGGAATGAAAGTAAATGATTACCTTGATCTGGTCTATCTAACCTTTAGTTTAGGTGTACATGTAGAATGAGGTGTGGACTCATAAATTAGGGTGAATGTAGGGTTAGTTTAATTTATATACTAGGAGATAAAAAGGGAGGTACACCACCTAGCTTATTATAAATAGATGTTAAGATTATAAATTGATTATTTTCAACCATGAACATTTTTAAATATTCGTAACTAATCCCTAGGATTTAACAACATTCATAGATTAATTAATCAAAGAAGAAGAGATTAATTTAATATTTATAGTATCTTTATCTAACCGTTTGATTATGATTTTAGGTATTTTATGGGGTTAAGTTTAGGCAATAAAATATAAAGACACCTAGGGCTAACTACTTCAAAATAAAATTCATTACTTTCAGAGGATGAGACATGTTTGATTTATTTTAATCATATAATGATGTGGAAAAATTCCAATGTTTCATCTCATAATAACTCTAAATCATTGAATATATTATGTGTCTTTTAAATGTACAAAGTTTACACTTATAATAAATAACATACACTTCATATTAACATTGTTTTCCTTATGTTATTATTCATTGTGTTGCATTTTTATTCAATTTGGTGGAAATAATCTTTCTAGTCATTTACAAATTAATTTAACAAAAAAAAATTAACTTTTAATTTTTTATCATTATTATCCTTCCGCATCACTATAAGATATCATTTTTAAAATGATGTGTTCTCCCCTAAATTTTTTTGGGTTTTGGATTATTAGAGCTCCCTAAATTATTATCTTGATCCTTAGTGAATATGTTCGGAAGGTAACCTCTTCTATATATTGGCATGGTCATGTTATTCATTTTATGAGTGCTAGAATTTGTGCCATTTTGGCTCCTTTCCTACATAAATTTAATAAGAATATTATTTTATGGAAAATAATATTAAATATTCCCTTTCATTAAAAATAGATAAAGGTTTCCTTTCAACTAATTCATTGATATATTTCATCAAAGAAGTAATGAATTTACAACAACACATGGACACATTAAGTGAAAACCTTTATACATTTAACCAAAGTAGATCCCAAGGTTTCCTTTGGTAAGTAAAAATGTAGAAGATTGGAATGCAAGAATCTTATTCTTTACTAAAGGTTAAAAACCTATGATAATTTTTAAAATCATTACAAAAACACCATCATGTATGATTGACAATTCCAATCACCCAGGCCTCTAAGTCTTCCATATATATGTAGTTTTTATCGTAGACATAAAAAAGAATGAAAATATTGATATTTTGATCAAGATGACAGTATAAATCCTCCATATTATATTTAAAAACACTGTAAAGATGTATAATATTAGAAGGCATTGCTTTATGTTCCAATAACTAGGGCATGGAATCCAGTTTGCATTACGTCAATAATATTAATGATGAAGTGTTTAACAAAATGCCTCAATGAAATTTGGATTCATGGTATGAAATGATTTCAGGCCAAGCAAGAAGGTTGCATGCCTTATCAAATTATATAGTATCTATAAGAACATCATGAGAATAAAATGGAGGAAGGGTTTCATTACCTCTTCCTAAATTTTTAGGATAAATTTACTCACTCATTTATGCATCATGACTCACTCCTCCTACCACTCTTGCATCAACAAATTTAGAGGGGGAGTGTGAGGCCATAAATAAAGGATGCTAACAAAAGGGTAGAAAGGTTGAGTCACCTCAATATTTTAATGTAGACTACCTTGCCTAGATCCTAAAGGATCGATAGTATGACACCTGGGTAAGGCAAGGTGAGTAGAGTAATAGAGATATACCGAGACCCTAGTAGAGAATAAATTTTAGATAAATGTTTGAGCATATATATCTTACAAATATTTCTTGAATAAAATATATCAAAATATAATGTTTTTTTAATATTTACATGATGATAACTAATCATAATATGAAAACTTGTATCGAAAGGACTATAATTGATAGGTCTTAAAAAGTAAGAGTCATCAACAAATTTTTAAATGATGAAGAAGGTTAAGTTATAAATTCTAGGCCCAATTCATGAAAAAAATGCATAATATATTCAATGATGAGACACTATTGTTCACTTCAATAGAGTAATTTGTGAGTCACAAATGCATGTAGAGTCAATAAGCCTACAATCTAATTTTTTTTGGAGGGGGATAAGAAGATGATAAAATAAATTTTGATAGTAATAATTACTTAAGCATATTGTCATTTTGGTTTTTGTGTAAATTTAAATAATTTGAATATATTTTATAAAATGTACAATTTAAATTAGATAAACATTTACGAATTTAAGTATATGAAAAACTAATTAAAATAAAAATATTTTGATTAGAGGCTGCTAATATAGACTATTAATAAT
This sequence comes from Torreya grandis, assembly GCA_037957365.1. Lineage (NCBI taxonomy): Eukaryota > Viridiplantae > Streptophyta > Pinopsida > Cupressales > Taxaceae > Torreya > Torreya grandis. The sequence continues at coordinate 21,099 of JARHVA010005503.1, read as the reverse complement.
TTAGTGCCTAAGGAAAATAATAAAATAATAAAGTACAATATATCTTTCATTCATATTATCAATAGATGATGGCCTAGAGAATTATGCAGAATAATGACTTGAAATACTTCCTATATGTTCTCTCCTTCAGATCAAGCTGTAGCCCAGGTTCGTTTAGAGCTTTTAATTTTATATACCATATTAATTACTTTGATTTTTGTTACAGTGAAATTTGGAAATATATTTTGAATTTTATATTCATTTTATAGGTTGTAAAGTTATCAAGATCAACATTGATGTAAAATATTGAGGTAAAACTATTCACATCAACATTTTTCAAGTGCATAAACCTCACAGCTTAGACTACGTCACATCAATAAAGGCTTCTTCAAAAATGGACTACCAAGTCCTCATGTGTAGGCCCTTAGGTATTATAAAATTATTTTAAATTTTAGTTGTTAATGAATTTGTATTAGTTGGAATGGTTTTCAATGTAAATTATTTTTCTAAGATAAAAACAACAATTGTTGTGAAGCGGTTTTAATACCTTGTGTGAGTAATTGTGAGATATTAGATTTAGAGATGGATTCAATTCTGATTGAAACTAGTGATCTTATTGATATAGGTGCATGTATGAATATAAACATAAATTAGCCTATTTAAACTCAGAACCAAGGATCATGAGTGAGATGCTTTTATCATGATTGTCAAAGATCACTTTCAGAATATTATCATTTCTTATAATCAGATATTTAATATAGATTTCACTAGGTGACCTTTTTGGTATATGTCATCAGTAAAGAGAATAGTATCTTTAAGATAGGGATAGTGACAATGATTTTATCAATTACCATTTCCATTATTTTTAATAGCAAAGAAAAATGAAAAGTATAAAAAATGATTACCATCAATGTTGGACAGTAGAGAATCTTCCAAAGTATAAAAATTCATAAAAGTTATCTCATCATTTTCATGTGAGAAATATTTTTTTAATAATAGGACTATGTTCACATGAGACATTAAATGGAAGTAATTACATGTCATTGAAAAACCATAATAGTATCTCAACACCTTAAAAATATTAGGTGCTTTTTTATATTTTCTTTATTAAAAAAACATGGTCAAAAATATTGAAATTACATTTAATAATTATGTTTGAAAATCTAGATATCTTTTAATATTGGTAAGTAGAAGGAGGTTATCTACATGTCACATAGTAGTTGGCATGCATTGAGATGTGGTAGCCACTATAATAACTTTTACAGATGAGTTTTACTTAAATTTTGTTTCCTTAGTAGCTCTATGTACATTGTGCTCCCATTTACGATCTATGGGGTCATTTTCGATAGTAGAGGCATTATCAATATACTCACTACGGTGCCCAAGAACGAATCACACCAAATTCTTGTTTCCTATTTCAATTTTTCCATGTCATAAATTTGAATGCAATGTTCTATATAAAAATAATATAGGGGAGAGATGATGTTGTAATGTATATTTTGTGATCAGAAGGCCTCTTATTTCCACTACCTCTAGCGGAGTTTGTTAATCATCAGGAGGATGCCTATATGGGCGAGGAGGGAAGTCAAAATGGGGAATTATGACACTAACATATCCAAAATGCAATTTTTAAATTCTTTAACCATGTGTAAAATATAGGTGATAAAAAAATCCATTATCACATGTTCTGATATTTTGTTTTCTTTGCAAAAGGTAAAATGATCATGGAGGAAAAAATTACATATTTGAAGTATATATGGAAACTAATGTTATATATTCTAACTTTAATGTAAAACAAAAATTGTAATAGAGTGAATCTCAATAATTATGATCTCTATTAAAGCTTACTTTATCTTGAGTGGGATAAAAAGAAATATGTGAGTGTGAGTGGAGTGATGATAAGTGTGTAATGAAATCATTTATATGGGAGTTAAAAAAATAGAGAATAAGCTATTCTAGAGGAATGAGGATTAGAGGATGAGAAATAGGTCAAGGATTCCATGTGACATATATACTTTTATATCCAAGCGCTAAATATTTTAGTAGGAAACTTAAAAAACATAGTTGGAAAAGATAGTTAATTAATAAAAAGGAATGTGAACCATACATATTTGTATTGAGAATCATAATGGCCCCTGAAAAATAGGTTAATGCCTAAATACCACCTGATAAACATATGTTTAACTAGTAGCGCAATGATTGTTGAGTTATTTAGCCTGACAGGTATTATAATCTAAGGTAAGGCAAGTGAAGAAAAAAAATATCATAAGAGACACATTGACCCAATCTAACACCACCAGTCACTATGATGCCTACTCCAGAACTTGGGTAGTTAGAAATGTCTCATAACAGAAGGTTAAGTTTTTTTAATGAATTATTTTATTTCTCCTTTTTTTAAGTGTTGTATATATCCCATGAAGTCATAGATTCATATTTTTTCATGTTTTGGTTTGGTTTGCTGTTTAATATCTAGAATACAAGATTTTATGCATTCATAGAGATAAACTAGGTAAGAAAAACTTGAGAAAGTTGGAGGCCATATGAAGATAAAATGTCATAATTTGTTTCTTATATTCTACATGATCTACAAGAATGACAAAAGGTAATGACACAAAAAAGGGAATCACAACAAATTTGTGTAGTAAAGGAAACACTCTACAATCATAATATGTGGTATGAAGAACTCTAGTTTTCCTCAATGCATGTTAATTCTCCATGTTTTAATTTTATTCTAGGTTATGATATTGTAACTAGTGTGTGTGTTACAACCATTTAATCCAATTATTTATTCTTAAGATGGAATAATATTCCTTTTTTTATCTAGACATGTAGTGATTGTATTCGGAAACATGTAAGTGGATGGTGCTCAAATTCTAACATATAATTGTGGGTAGTACTTAAATTCTTAAATGTACATGTGGGTAGTGTCCATATTTATAAATATACATCTGGGTATGGATGTTTTTTTCGTTTTAATGTTGTTATTCTTATTTCATGTTATTTTCTTCTAAACTTAAATTGATATCTTTAGGAGAGAGTGACAACATTCAAATGTGTTTTTTGTTGTCTATGTGGCATTCATATGCATTTTTTTGGAGTAAAATATTAAGTTAATGAGAGGAGTTTTTATTAAAATAGAACTCTTGTCCATTTCTAATCCATTAGTGATAAGATAATAATGAATAGGGGTTTTTATTAATTATGTTAAAGCTATCAAGTTCATCCAAACTATCATAGTTATAATTTTTATCTACAAAAGTAAGAATGGACATGAGATTCATAGAATCAATTATAATATCTTGGAAAACCACATATAATCTATAAGCCATTAGAACACATTATGGTTTGAGGGAGTTATCAAAAAATTAGGGATGACCTAAGGATTGAGATCAAGTGAATAATTAGAAATGAAGCTAGGACATTTAGATATAGTAGAATATAATGTAAATAACCTTATGAAATATTAAAAAAATTAGATCTAAGACAATATGAGGTAGATATAACCCATAGAATTGTAGGACAATATGGGCTCACTGAAATGTAATGTAATTAAATAAATTACAACTAAATACAATAAAAATATGAACATTACACATAATTAATCATCATAACACATGTACAACATAACAATAATTCTTAATTAATATTTCTAAATTCAACAATAAGGTATTTATATAGGGTTTTAGGATTTATATTGAGTAAATGATGATTTAATGATAATGACCTAAATTTGAACATGTAAACATGTGTAATCACCTAAAAGTGGTATTTGGATGCTAAGAGTGTTTCTTTGGTTATTCTATTCTTATCTTATCTTTATACCTATCCTAGAGCCTTTTTTCACACTTTTTCATCCATTGTGTAGACCACACATATTTATAGGTAGCCAAAATATAGTCCTAGGACAACATTCTTAGATCTTGACCCAACTTGTCCAGTAGTCTACTAGGTGTAAATTAGCACCGCAATTGGTACATTTCATCCACATGGCACTAGTGTCCCTAATTTGGCATGACTTCCCTTTATCCTAAATCTCCCTAACGAATACTTTTTCAAATGTGAGCCCCCTCTATGGTTAACCTAAGCATAATTTATTATCCACACAATCTACATATCTCTATAAATACATGTCTATTTGACCATTATTCACTAGACATAAAATAAATTCAAAATCCTATTCAAACAAAAGACAAGTTGAGAAACATTAAGGTATTTGATTGTTATTCTTCCCTACTTATGCATACTACCATCTATAATAGCCCTATGTCCATATTTCAAATATTTCAAAGCCCAAACACATTTAAGGCATCCAAGCCCACTCTTTTTTAGAATTCAGTTGCACTTTCATCAAACACTAAGTGGGAGGACTACATCGAGATTGATCCCTCTTCAGAGTATTTTTATGTACGCAACTTTTTTCACAATGGGGTGTTGAGGATGTAAAGGCTATCTTACTAAAAGATAAACTATTATTGTCCATGAAATAAATGTAAAGAGGACTAGGGTTTGTAAATTAAGTTAGGTTTTCCAAGCACATCACATAGCTCCAAATTTCATGTGCAAAGGAACAAGACCTAAAAACATAGGCACATGTACTCCCTAAAAAAGGGAATAATCATACAAAGAGGACACTAGCACCATTTTAAAGACACTAAAACAACAAGGAGATACTTTATAGTGAGTAATTAGATCCTATAATCCTATTCAAGACACATAGAGCTATGCGTAACAAATTTTTTAGAACCTAAATCATCCACAATAGTCACTTTTGAGATAAGTATTCATTTAAACCTATTTATTACTATCTTTAGAAATTTAAACACTTGAAAAGCCATAAAAATAAATACATAAATATTGAATATTATTAACCTATTTTGAAAACTGAACCCTTTAATAAAATATACTAATCACTAATGTAAAACGTTGAAAGGATAAATCATTTGGTGACCCTGACTTACTTCTAATATTTCTCAAAACCCTAACTTGTATTATTTCAATTTTTTGGGCAATAAATTTAGTGATACATACTTATGATTATTGTATTTCTATAGACAACCTATCTAATTAAAATCAAATTTATATTAGGTTTTTAATTTATTTACATATAATTTCAATTGTTCCAAAGAACCCTAGATTGAAAAAACCCTAACCCTAGAAACACTTAGGGTTTATATCCTTTTATATCTATAACTAGATTTTAATTACCAAAATATTAGATTTGTTATGATATTTAATTTTTCCAATCTTTGATATAATAATATTCTTAAATATTTTTAGATGTACAAAACTTGTTTTGTTACCTTTCAGCCTATAATGGCAGAAGCTAACAACAAATTTAATGAAACTAGTAAGCAACAGTTACAAGACTTTTTGTCCAAACATATGGATATACAAGATGATTTCATAAATATTATTCAAGAATAATTCCAAAAGATAAATAATGGTCAATCTTCAACCCCTTCATTTAATAATGTTTTTACACCTCAAGTGGGGTCCACTCAACTAATTCAAATAACTCAACCAAGATTGTTATTCAACCATCAGTGATAGCTACAACACTTATGGCTAGTTCCTCCACTCTATATGTAAAATACCTTATTCACAAGACTATACTTTACAATATAAGGTTTTACATATTGAAAAGGGAGAAACTAAGACATCAAATGCCTTGGATTTGAATATTCTCTTGTATACACCTTTAGCACATCACATAGTTGTAACTCCTTTGCCTTTAGGGTTCATGGAAGCCAATCTCACATCATATGATGGAAAGGGTGACCTAGATCATCACCTTAGAGCCTTTCATGTAGCATTATTATACTATGTTTCACCTTAGAGCCAATCTCACAATGAAAGAAGACCTACAAACCAACTTCTAAGTCCTATGGGGTTCTAACATAAGTATTTCAATATAGAGGTGATATGTATGAGACAACACAAGATAAGTGAACTAGAGGGAATATTGAATACTCTAATAACAGTTCTACACTTCAAAGTATCCTAACACACTAACTACACTCTATATGACCTGTTAGAATAGGAACTCTTACATAAACATGAGAGGATAAGTAGAAGTAAGTAGGAGATTATCACATAACATCACCATACATAACTTTTCACACTTATAAAAATGTCTATGAACTCAAAAAAAATACTTGGATTTATTTTAAAAATGAAAAACACAATGTCATTCTAGCAAGGATTCACCATACATGGTGTGGTATTAGTTTTCAAGAGCCAAAATGTCTACTACTTATAAAATTAGAGTGAGATGAGAAGAGAATGAAGTAAAAGAGTCACTACAACATATGTAATACTAATAAAATGAGTTATTCATATAGGAGAGTATAATATGAAACAAACCATGTAATATCTACTTGGATAAATGCCCCTTAAAAAATGAAACTCCTAAAATGTGGTATACAACTCCTCAATTGCTTGCTCAAAAAACTACCTTCATTATTTATCCTTATTGGAACATTCCATAATAAAATAAGGATAGATGTGAGGACTTCATTGAGATGAAGGGATTTTATAAATTCTCCAACATGTATTATTTTCATCCCAAATCATTAAGATTCTTCTAGACATGAGTTACCACTATCTACAATCCAAATAACTCCTTTTTCACACACCTTGCATGATTGGAACCAATATTGGTCTTCAATTTTCCAATTTAATCCATAAAAAGGAGTGTATGACAGCATTTAGGACACCTCATGGCCTTAGATTCCTTAGGTAGACCTTAACAGTACTCTTAAATGAAGTTTTCTCTCTAACTAGCTTGTTCATTATTACAGTTTTGATTGGTTGAGATGAAGTTGTTATTAAAGGTATTTTTGAGATCCTATGATGAAATAAATTGATATGAGAGGTTATATTAAGTCCCAAACTATCTCCATAATTTACTCTCATCTTATAACTCTTGGTTGAACTAGGAAAACACAAAAAATAGTCAAGAAAAGACATTTTCCACCCTATCCATATAGGTAGTGTATAGCTCAGGTTGATGGGGAGGATCCCTAGGGAGTCATTTACAAATTACAATAATTTCTAAAGATACTCTAGTTCATATGTATGCCCCTTCTCCTTCATTTTCTCAATCAGGTCACTAACAAGGGTTTTGGATGGTTTAGAGTTATTTTATCCTCTAAAGATTGTTCATACAAGTTTGACATTTAATTTTCAAAAAAAATTCAAAAAAACCTTTGTTCAAGACCTCCTTCAACATCCCCCAACTCATCATACTCTCATGCACATCCTTGAAGTAGGTGTGGGCTCTCAAAGTTGCCCTCTCAAGCTTTGTTCTTCATTCTGCATACCTTGAGGCGGTTTGAAGCCAAAAAACGGCTTCCTTGTTGTCTCCTTTGCATTTAAAGGGTTCAAAAACACCTTAAGAGGGGCCAACTCAACCAACTCAAATAACACAACCCAATATTTTTATTCATTCATTAGTGATAGCTATAACACTTATGGCTAGTTCCTCCACTCTAGATATAAAATCCCTTATTCACAAGATTATTATCTTTAGTATAAGGTGTTACATTTTGAGAAGGGAGAAACTAATCCTTAACATGACTTGGATTCCAACATTATCTTTCATACCCCTTTAACACATTACATATTTGTAAATCCATTGCCTTTTGGTTTCATGGCAGCCAAGCTCACATCATATGATGGAAACGATGACCCAGAGCATCACATTAGAGCCTTTCATGTAGCATGCTTAGACTATGTTTAGAACTATTGGATTTTTACAAAATAATTTCCTTGTAGTCTCAAGGATTATTTCTTATAGTGTTCTATGATTTACCAAATCAATCTATCATGACATTCAATCTTTAGCTGAATGTTCTTAGACCACTTATCTATCAACATAATTTATATGATATCATATTAAAAATTGGAACAATTAAAATAAAATTCAAATGATACTTTTGAATATTATGTCTTATGAGACAAGAAATATTATCCAAATTGACTATCCTCATTGTAGATATATAGCTTCATAATATATTTAAACAAAATTTATTACCATCATTACTATTGTCACCAAATCTTGCACCCTAAAGGAGTTTTTTCAAGCCACATCTAGATTTGGACAACATGGTAATACTTATAGGTATGTGGGTTTACCTATAGTAGAAGTAAACCTCTAGGTATATAATCTAGCTCTGTGAATGTACCTTGAAATACTTATCACCTACTTAACTAGTTGCTTATGCGAGATGAGATAGAAGTTTACTAGAAAATAAACTACTCTAAGGGGGTGATACAAAAAAATTATTTCCACAAGACCATCATAATTACATCACAATGAAACAAGACCTACAAACTAGCTTCCAAGTCCTATGGGGTTATAACATAAGTATTTCAATATAGAGGTGATATGGATGAGACAACACAAAATAAGTCAACTAGAGGGTAGATTGCACACTCTAAGGATAATTTTACACTTAAAATTATCCTAACACACTAAATACACTCTATATGACCCATTTGAATAGGAACTCTTGCATAAACATGAGAGGATAAGGAAAAGTAAGGATAGGATATTATCACATAACATCACCATACATACATTTTTTACACTTAGACAAATTTCCATGAACTCAAAACTAGAGTATAATTTATTGTTCAAAGAATACGTATGGATTCAACATAAATAGTGTGGTATTAGTTTTCAAGAGCCAAAATGGCTACTTCTTATAGCATTGAAGGGATATTAGAAGAGAATGAAGTAAAAGAGTCACTATAACATGTGTCATACTGATAAAAGGAGTTAAACATGTAGGATTGAGGAATATGAAATAAACTATGCAATGTCTACTTCAAAAAATATCCCTCAAAACATGAAACTCCTTAAATGTGGCATAAAACTCCTTAATTTCTTGTCTAGAAAACTACCTTAATCATTCTACCTTATTAAAACATCATAAAATAGACTAGGGATATATGTCATGATTCTAATAAGAGGAAGGAGTTGTATAAATGTTTCAACATGCATTACTTTCATCCCAAATCATTAGGATTATTCTTGACATGAGTTATCACTACCTATAGTCTATATAACTCCTCTTTCACTCACCATGCACACTTGGAACAAAATTTGGTCTTTTATTTTCCAATTTTTTACATACAAAGGAGTTTATGATAAATTTTAGGACTCATCATGTCCTTAGATTCCTTAGGTAGAGATTAAAAGAACTCCCACTTGAAGTTTTCACTCTCTCACTAGCTTTTTCACTATTATGGTTTTGAATGGCTGAGATGAAGGTGATAACAGAGGTAGTTTTTATATATTATACTGAAATAAATGGACATGATATGTTAGTTCAAGTCCCAAACTATCTTTTGATGTTACTTGCATCATTTTACTCTTGTTTAAACTATAAAAACACCAAAAATAGTCAGTAAAAGACATTTTCCACATTGTCCATATAAGTAGGGTACAACACATGTTTATGGGGAGAAGGCCTGGAGAGTTCTTTAGAACTTCCAATAATCTCCCAATCCATTCTAGTTCATTTGGATGTCTCTTCTCCCTCATTTCCTAATTGGGTTGTTAGTAATGGTTTTAAAGGGTTTATAGTCATTTTTCCCTCTAAGAATTATTCATACAAGTCTAAAATTCAATTTCAAACAATTTCCACAAAACCATTTTTCAAGTATTCATTCAACATCTCCTAACTCCTCATACTCCCATGAGAATCATCTAAGTAGGTTTGAGCTCTCGAAGTTGGACTCTCAAGCTTTGTTCTTCACTCTACATACCCTAAAATGGTCTAAAACCAAAAAATGTCTTCCATGTGGTCTCCTTTACATTATAATTATTTAAACACACCTGATAACTCCCTAGTATTGTGTTCTAATGTTTTGAAAATTTCTTCTAGTTTTAAAAGTGGTTGTATACACCTTTCAAGATTTAGGTTTGGATTACATGTAGTAGGTCTACCTACATGATTATGGGTTTAGGATAGCTTGACACATTTCTCACCTCTATAAATTGGTATTTATGTTTTTACATGCCTTATAGAACTTTATACACCTCCATAAAAAGGTTGATTCAACCCAGAACTAATCCTATGATCTCTTTTTCCCAAAAATTGTAGGTTTGTACCCTTGGGGAGTGCCTTCTATCTGAGACAAAATAGAGGGAAATTTCCCTATTGTCTAAAAAAAATTTAATATATGAAGGGTTCTTAAATGTTTTGTGTATGCTCTGTGAAATTTTTTAGATTTCTATTACATGGATAGCCTCTCCAAAACTCAAAAAAACCTAGGTAGACTAATGGAGAATCTCTTTATGTGTAGGGTCTTGAATATGGATTATGTATGCATGTTAGAGACCCTCTCTTTCCCTATTTCATTGTAGTAGGAGTATATTAATTTTTTCATTGTCATAATAAATATGTGACTGTCCTATATTATTATCATTAAATGTTTTTTCAACCTTCTATTGCTCACTCTCACCTTAACTGGTATAGTGTACAGGTTTACTATGAATGTGGTATACTTTGGAGATTGGACAATTAAATTATTTTTTATATTTATTTGAGACTTTCACATGATGGAAAACACACTCAATAATATTTATGACATGACAACACACTTTTATCTTTGGCAACTTCTTCATTGTATACCTTGTGGTGGTTTTAACATAGGTCCTGACTATATATGACTATATTCAATGTTTCACCATGCTTGTAAGTGTATATCAACACTTCAAACCAATGTTTCACATGATAGGAGACTTTAAAGGTCTTTGTAATAATTTATGAACTCTAATTGACATGTGTTCATGAGTTTTAGGCTTCTTTTTCTCCAAGGTACATGTTATGGTTAGTGATTATCTATAGTCAAGTTGTAGGTGGATATTATGAGGGAAAAGCACCTATAGGTGATGGTGTAATTCTATACATTACTCCTCAACCCATTATTAATGACCTTTGAACCATAATTTTTTTATCTCAATTCAACAACACCACCTAACATGAATATATGCCTCTATACTGCAACTTTGGGTGGTGATTTCACTTGAGAGTTCAAATCCTATAGAATTCACTGAAAAGTTGAAGTGAACAAATATGGACCTTTGAAACCTCCATACATTATATTCCTTTTTCCAAACAACCCCTATATTTTGTATAATTATACCTATTCATAAGGGATGCAAGATAGATGTAATTGGATTCATCAAGACTCCCTACAACACTACTATATGGTATCACCAAAAGTTCCTAAGGATCTATTTTGGGCTTTTTACAGAACTTGTCCCTAAACTTAAACTCTCTTCTCTTCAAGTGGCTCTCAAGTCTACCTACTAATGCAATGTTTCAAACATGAGTATCATTTTCTCTACAACATGATCAAACCTCAATAAGGGTTTCAAAACATGTTTACACACCTTTGAACAACACTTTCAAACCTCAGTGGGGCCACCTTTAGGTGTGCATTTCTTTACACAAGGTACTGAGGATAGAATGTGACCAATATGCATGGTGAAGTATCATATAACTAGTTTTAGACATTCTATTCAGCTTTAAATGAGAGTTTACAACATTTTAAATCTTAGAACAATTTTTCACACCCCATTTTAATGTGACATTCCTGAGAGCACCTACAGATGCATATACAGTAACAAACAAGGCAATGATGGTAGAATATAGAATGTACATATGATGTATGTTTATATAAATAGCTATACACATTCATAAGTTATTGAAATGAATATTATCTACCTCATGGGGACTCAAAATATATCTAATGCTTCACCTCAACATGATCAACCTCCTTTTGAGGCACTTGTAGGTGCATACCAATGTTGTATAACTGTGTATCTTAGAGAAATAATTGTCATAGTCAGTTGCATGACATTAGAGAGGTTTAAATTATTTATTAATATTGAAATTAGGTGTAATATTCCTTGAAATTATTCAACACATATTCATAATCATGATTAGATCTCAAAACATAATTAATGTAAGTGGAAGTAATTAGAGAGCTAGTTGTGTGCAACATTCTTGATTGTAACTTCATGAATGATATAAGTGTGAGACTAAAATTGGAAATAAGGATATTTTCATGAAATATAAGATGCATGTAACATCATATCACATTGATTTAAAGTATTTTTAGTGAAAGAGACCTTTCATAATTAATGAAATCTGACTACGACCTCACTACCATACTCTACATGCAACCAAAGATGTTGGAACTCATCAAAAGACTTCCAAACATGAAACCAAAGATGGAAAAAAAATTATCATTAATTTAAAATGCTCTTTAATCAATTTCATTATATGGATTGTATGGACACAAATAGAGGCAAAATCTATAGGGTGTGGGGATTAGCTATTAAAACAAGATAGTCAACTTGTAAAGAATGGTTCATCGAGTATAGGAAACTATTATTTTAACTCCAAGAATGAAAAAATTTCATACCAATATTTATATCCATCACCAAGAGCATTTGACCTATAATTCGTCCTACTAGTTGTACCATCTAAAGACCAATTTCATGTACATGGTGGAGCGATGGAGAGATAATTATTTTGGCTCATTTTTGGCACTTCCAAAGAATATCAATCACATAAATGTATTCAAGGAAGCTAAAATTTTACTTCACAAGATTCTTCATGAATGATCTTCCTTGATCTCTAAGAACCTTTATTTAGGCTGCAACTACTATGATAAATGTCATATCCATTAAATGCTCTTCAACATGTAGATTGGAAGATACAATAGTTTCCTCAACCTTTACGTATTATTAAATATTATATGCACGATGTTTGGGGGAATCAAGCTTCTCTTTGACAAGGTCCAACAGCTTTGAAAATTATTTTACCTCAGGTGGAGCTTTTGACTATCCTTGAAGCACAACTAAATCTGCCTTAACCTTATCCTCCATGTTTATAACTTCTTGGGAAATATATTCATAAAAAAATTTCATAACTAAAAACTCTTGATCAGGAAAATGGAATTCATTTTCTGGTTTAAAATAACACTTAACAACTTACTTCTTAGTCTCATTATAAACCTTGACATCAGATATAAAATATCTTGGGGAAAATGGAGTCTTACCCAACTTATCAAATTCTTTGCATATGTCATCGAACCTTTGCCATAGTTCATCCTCATTCATAACTTGACACTCTTTTCCATTCTTGGTGAGATACTCAACATCGTGTTTGTTAGAGTCATTTTCAAACACAATAGATATAAACATCTTAGGAGGGGAAGTAACATTACTTAATTTATCAAACTCTTGGCTTATGAAATTAAACCTTTGCCATAAGTCATCATGCACTTTTTTATGAGTTTCATCATCAAAGTCAAATTCATCAATAGAAAGCAAAAATCATCATTATTCCCACTATGGTGTTCAATTATATTCTTCAAACTATCATCATCATGCTAATGAATCATGTAGTTACCTTTATCAACTTGTGAGAAAGAATGTTTGACACTTACCTCAGCTCCCTCAAATGGATCTTCATGCATGATATAAGTGCCAAGGTCAGTTTGTTTAAAGTATTTATGAGGATCATGCTCAGAATCATCTACACCATAATCATCTAAAAACAAGTCAGCTATGGCCTCAGGTTTGTAAAAATCACACTCATCCACATTAGATTCATCTTTCTCATTAATCACACAATTCCAATTAGAACTTACTTAAATGTAGGGATCAATATGAAAACTTTCAAAAGGCTGTGCTATTATGGTCACCTTAATTCCATACATTATCCTAAATTATAAGAAGGACAAATTAGCTAAGAGATAGCCACCTATCTTGGATGTAAAGTCTCTTGAGAGGTAGATTTCAAAGTGAGCAAGGAGGTCTACAATAACAATGTCTTGGAGGATAGGAAAGCTAGGTCAATCATGCAAGAAAAGCTTCAAATTTTTAATCAACCCTATTGTCTTAGAATGTGTACCATCTATCTTAAGCACTCTTTTGTTATGGTATTCATATTTTAGGCCCAACTTATCAGCTACAATGTTGGGAATGACAGATGTTGAAGCTCCATTATCAGCTATGTAATTATGGACTAGTTTATCACCCACTATGAGAGTGAGTTAGAATGGTAAAAGTTTATAAAATTTAGTATATGGTTAAACAATAATATTATGGGAATTTGTAAGGTCTACATGACCATGACATTGACTTGAAGGGGAATGACTAGAAGGAATAATGGACAACTATTTTTATAGGGGATATTTTAAGCTAGACACGTGAAGGACATCTCACAAAGAGATATATGCTTTGGCACATTTCAAAGAATACACTAGGATTATGGAAATAGTAATCATAATTTATTGAGTCCTTAGAGGAAAATAATTTATTTAAAATTTAGGAATTGAGACACCTTGAGTAGACCTTACCACATTTTGACTTAAAGGAGTTGTAGTAGCATTAGGGACTGTCATGCTTCTAACCATGATTTGTTGCCTTATGTAAGGATTAGATGAACTTTTAGGCATCATATTATCACATCCTAAATCCTTGTTCTTATATATAATGTTGTATACAACAAAATTTCCTTGATTGAGAAATAAATTATTTTCCACAAGGAAATTAGTTAAGTTTTCTCCTTGAGGTTTCAAATCCTCATTTTCTTCCATGATGACTTCATCTTCAGATGATAATACAGGAGTCAATGCTCCCTAAGAAACTTGAGTTTCTCTCCACCCTCATTGGCATCCATGAATTGGCCTTGTTGGTATATTTACCCTTATACCAAGTTGATATGTACCAGTACCATATCTCTTGGATTGTTGGTGGAATTATGATTTTACACTTTAGCAGGCCTATTGAAATTTGGTTTCCCTTGACCTCTTCCTCTCCCATATTTATATCCACATTAATTCTTATAGGGGTATTTATTTTGATAGGCACCTTGTTACATGTTAGCTTAATTATTTTTATCTTCTAAAACTTGGCATCTTATTTCATAGAACTTAAACCTTGACTGGCAATCAATATCATCTTCTACCTTCTTAGGAAAAGTCCTAGGCTTAGCATTTACATTAGGAAATTGATCCACACTTGGAGTATTATAAAGAGTACTTGTAAATAAGGGAATATACACATTATGAGGCAAATTTTCTAATTGAATGAGGCTATTATCATCTCTAATGACAAGTTTATATGATTTGGGAGGACTAAAACCACCCATGGATTAAATCATGATATCAATATCAATACTAATGGATCTCAAGTATGTGGGGAACAAAAATCTAGTAGGTGGTATCATGGGACGGTAAAATCTATATAAATTCTTTTAAAACCTCTAATTGATGTCATGTATTGTTTCCTTGGGACCCATTTTGATCATATTGAGTTGATGTATAATAGAGTTATGGTTACTTTCATTTTCAAACCTTCAATTTAACAAAACTCCAAAGTCATCCAATTATGTGATGCATCCACTAGGTAAAGTCCTATACCAATATAATGTGTTACCTCTAATGAATATGGTAGGGAGTATAATGGAATTTATGGTGTGGTATTATTTTTCAAGAGCTAAAATTACCATTACTTATAGAATTAGAGAGAGAGGAGAAGAGAATGAAGTCCAAGGTTCACTAAGACATGTGTCATAATGATAAAATGAGTTCTACATGTAGGAGAGAGTAATATGAAATATTCCATGAAAGGTCTACATGAACAAATGTCCCTCAAAACATGAAACTCATGAAATGTGGCATAGAACTCCTCAATTTCTTGTTCAGAAAATAGCCTTCATCATTTGGCCTTCTTGGAATATACCTCATTACACTATAGAAATATGTGACGATTAAAATAAGAGGGAGGGGTTATATATATGATCCAATGTGCATTGGTTGCATCTTTAATCATCAAGATTTTTTTGGACTTGAGTTATCATTGTCTACAATCCAAATAACTCCTCTTTCACTCACCTTTGACACTTGGCACCAAAATTATTCTTTAGTTTTCCAATTAAATCAATACATAGGAGTTTATGATAATTTTTAGGACCCTTCATGGCCTTATATTCCTCAAATAGACCTTAAAAGGACTCCCACTTGATTTTTTCACTCTCTAAATAGCTTATTCACTATGCGTGTTTTGATTGGCTGAGATAAAGCTATTAGAGGAGGAAATTGTGAGATATTTTTCTACAATAAATGGAAATGATAGGTTATATCTAGTCCCAAAATATATCCCAAAGTGACTTACATGCTTTGATTCCTCTTTGAACCTAAGAACACCAAAAATAGTCAGGAAAAGCCATTTTCCATCTTATATTTATAGGTAGGGTAAAACTTAGGTTGATGGGGAGGATAGATAGAGAGTATTATAAAACTTCCAATCATCTCCAAAGCCATTATAGTTTATTTGGATGCCCCTTCTTCTTCAATTTCCCAATTTGGTCACTAGCAAGGGTTTTAGAGCATTTAGAGTCATTTCCCCTCAAAGGCTTGTTCATATAGGTTTCACATTTAATTTGAAAAAAAAATCCATAAAATACTTGTTCAGGACCTCCTTAAACATCCCTCAACTCCTCTGACTCCCATGAAAATCCTTCAAGTTGGTGTGAGTGGTCAAAGTTGCCTTCTTGAGCTTTATTCTTCATTCTGCACACCCTAAGATGGCATTAAGCCAAAAACTGGATTGCCTATGGTATATTTTACATTAAAATGGTTAAAAAAAAGCTTATAACTCCACACTAAGGTTTTATAATGCTTTGGAAAGCTATTCTAGTGTTAAAAATGGTAGTAGACACCTTTGAGGGCTTAGGCTTGGATTAGACCTAGTAGGTCTACTTGCATGCTTATGAGTTTAGGACACCATGGAACATTTATCACCTCTATGAATAATTATACATGTTATTACATGAATTATACAAATTTATACACCTCCATGAAATGTTTCATCAACCCTCAACTCACCCTGTCATCTCTTATTCTAAAAACTTTTAATTTTGTACCTTTGGGTAGTGCCCTCTATTTGAGATAAAATAAAGGGAACTTCCCCTATTGGCTCATCAAAATTGAATATTTTATGGGTTAATAAAAGTTATTTGGATGATCTATGGAAATTTTTATCTTTTAATTACATGGATATCCCCTCTAAAACTCATAGAACCCAAGCCAAACTCATGGAGAATGTCACTGTGTGAAAGGTCCTGAATATGGACTGTGACTACATGTTAGGGACCCTCTCTTTCCTTGATTCCATGTGGTATTAGTATATTAATGTGGTTATTTTCATAATAAATATGTCACTCTCTTATATGCTGATCATTAAACCTTTTTATAACTTTTCATTACTCATTCTCACCTTAACTAGTCTAGTCTGCAGGTTGACTGTGACTATGGTATACTTTGGAGATTAGACCTTTCAATGATTTATTATCTTATTTTGAGACTTAAAATGATATAAAAAATATTAAATAAGAATCATATCATGACAACACATGTTTATCTTTGTCAACTCCTTTATTATATACCTTTTGATGGTCTTAACACAGGTGTTGAATGTATATGTCTGTAGTTTATGTTTCACCATTCTTGTAGGTTTATATCAATAGCTAAAAAAAATGTTTCAAACCTTAGGATCCTTTGAATTTATTTGGATAATTTTATGAACTCTAATTTCTGAGTGGTCATGCTTTTAAGGATTCTAGTTCTCCAAGTTACATGCCATGGTTAGTGAGTATCTACAATTATGCTATAGGTGGATATTCTGAGGGCAAGGTACCTATAGGTGATGGTGTAAGTATATACCTTGATCTTAAACCCCTTATTAATGACCTTTGAAATAAAAATTTGTTGCATCAACTCAAAAATACCACCTAATATGAATATATTCCTCTATACTACAACTTTGGGTTGTGAAAGCACTTGAGAGTTCAAATCTAGTAGAAATCATTGAAAAGCCTCCATAGATTATGCTCTTTTAGCAAAACATCCCCTCTTTGTTATTGGGTTCTACCTCTTCATAAGGGATAAATGATATATGTACTTGGATTCATGAAGACTCCCTACAACACTACTATATGACATCACCAAAATTTCCTAGGACTCTATTTTTGGGATTTTAAGGAACTTATCCTAAAATTCATTTTTCTTCTCTTGAAGTGGCTCTCAAGTTTGCCTACTAATCTAATGTTTGAAACATGACTTTCATGGTCTATCCAAAATCATAAGACCTCAAGCAGGGTTTCAAAACACGTTCACACACCATTGCAAAACACTTTCAAACCTCTGTGGGACCACCTGTAGGTGTGCATTTCTATACACAGGGCACTAATGATAGAAAGTGAACAATATGCATGGTGAAAGATCCTATAACTAGTTTTAGACATTCCATTAAGATTAAAATGATATTTTACAATATATAAAATATTGAACAAGTTTTCACACCCCATTTCAATGTGACATCCCCTTGAGAACACCTATAGGCGCATATACAGTAACAAACAAGGCAATGATGGTAGAATGTAAAATGTACATATGATGTATGTTTCTCTAACTAGCTCTAGACCTTCATAAGGTATTAAAATGAATATTATCTACATATTTTTACTTCAAATATATTTAATTTTTCACCTCAATGTGATCAACCTCCTTTTGATCCACCTAAATGTGCATACCAATGGCGTGTAACTGTGTATCTTAGAGAAATGACTATCATAGTCAGTTGCAAGAAATTAGATAGGTTTAACTTTTTTTTTCATGCTCCAATGAGGTCTCCCATGCCTTGAGAAAATTCAACACATATTCATAACCATGCTTAGAGCTCAAAACACCATGATTGTAAGTGGAAGTAAGCAGAGAGTTGGTGTTGTGCAACATTCTTGATTGCAACTCCATGAACGATATAAGTGTAAGACTAAAATTGGAAATAAGGATATTGGAATGACATATAATATGTATGAAACATCATATCAAATTTATTTAAATCAATTAGAGAACATTTAAAATTGATGAAATATGATTATAACCTAACTATCATACTCCACATGTAACATAATAGGTTTGATCTCATCAAAACACTTCTAAAATGGAAAAAAATAAAAAAGATGGAAAAAATTTAGTAATAAATATTAATTTATATTGAATCCATCTCATCAACTAGATTATATGGACATTCTCAAATAGAAAAAAACTTGTAGGGTGTGGGGATTAGCTAGTAAAACAAGACAATTAACTTATTAAAAATAGTTCATAAAGTATAGGACACCATTTTTACAAATCCAAACATGTAAATGAAGTAGATCAAGCATAATATCCACCACCAAGATCTTTTGACCTAGAAGTCCTCCTATTATCCATACCATCTAAACACATGTTGACTAGTTTCATGTGCATAGTGGAGTGATGGAGAGATACGATCGTTTTGGCCCATTTTAGGATCTTTAAAAGCATATAAATCATGTAAATAGAGTCATGGAAGCTAAAATTTCACTTTTTAAGATTATTTTATTTGCCACTCTCTCTCATAGGCCATACAACCTTCAAAACTCCTTTTTTTCACTTGTTTTCTTTATTTTCAATTAGGAACCTACAAGTTTCAGTTATTCCTAACATTATTGATAGGTAATATGACATACTAGATGTTATAATAGAGATTATAATACTTTTATACTTAATAAAACTATAGAACTTTTATTTATAACTCTTAAATGAACCCTAAATGACATTGAATTACACAAAAAGTAATTTGGAATATGACCAAGGCTATAAAAATAATAAAGGACATAAAATAAACTGTGAAATAGCTTATCGCATTATAATATATCCAAATACAATGTTCTAGACTATATGGGGTTGACTCATTTTGATTTATGGTCAAAATTGTCAACAAATGCATGAAGTTATCTTGTTCAAAATGTTTCCTACATTAACCCATATGTGCCATAAAATTAAGGAAAGAGAGGTTAAGCTCATATCAATTGGAACAATTAAGTACCCAAATGGATAAAAATAACCTATTAATAATTCAATAATACCTCCATACAAGTTAAGGGCCATAGGAAAAAAATTATCCAAAGGCCACCATCAACATAGTTTCTAATAAATCTCCTAGATTAGTGTTAAATGTTCATCATCGTAGAATTTTCACTTATCTCAGGTTCTACAACATCCATTAGAATGCAATGTAATATGTCTTCATCCCATTAAATAGGTTGACACAACATGACCTAAATTCCAAAGATTTATGGTTCAGATGCATTTTTCTTGTATGATAGGGCATTAGGCCACATGATAAATACATGCACAAGCTTAAAATACATGATCTCACTGAGGTTAACGTAATTGATGTGGGCACACCCACATAGGAAATGAAATGATAAAAAATAGAGGCCAAATAATTAGATATTTTTAGATGCTTTCCTAAAGTGTACAGTTAATGAGGTAGTGGGCACATTAGGGGTTCATTGTATATACCAAGCACATCAACCAAGTCATATCATACAATTATAGAGGAGACACATGCACTTCATAACATTATTGGAATATATCACAGTATAGTGTAACCTAGAACACTTATCACTTTTTAGAGAAGATAATTATAGATGATGACATAGATTTACATGTGTTCTTCATACAAGCATACATAGAACACCATATTATTCACATTAATAGGGTTGACAATAGGTCAAGCATAAGCATGTACACCATGACACTCTTATAATACTTGGGATACATAGAGTAGGATATATTACCCATAGATATAGTCATTAGTGGTTTTAGAGGCCATGTTCTAAGCACCATTAGGGAGATTGTGCTTTCATTTAAGGTCAGAATGACACATATAGCCACTTGATTCCTAATAGTACTCAGTGTAGTAGTATTTGATATATTATTGGGCAAGCAATTACTACTATAGCTCTGATCCATCCCATATATGGTACACTAATATATATATATATATATATATATATATATATATATATATATATATATATATATATATATATATATATATATATATATATATATATATATATATATATATATATATATATGCTAATCATATGGTTAAGGATTAGGGTGTCCCATATGAGTGTCCTATACCTATTCCAACTATAGTTCTAGCACAGACACCAACTACAATTCTAACACAAACACTAGTTATAGTTA
>JARHVA010005502.1:1037500-1186474 GCA_037957365.1 Torreya grandis | reverse complement strand
TTCCTTTTATACGCCGATATAACTAGTCTCTATTTTTCCTTGGAAGAGAATATGAAATGAACTACCAATGAGGTCATTCACCTTATTAAAAATAAACCAAACACACTTTTTAAAATATATATAATGAAATTGATCCTCTCTAATAAAGTATAGAAGCTGGACATTGAATTCTATTGAGATGGGAATTGTACCAATAGAAAGTCCCTTTGCCACACATGATAATCCATATATAAAATTGAAACCATAATTTTGCAAGCTTTGGGAATATTGGAAGAAACATTTTCTGAAATGTTTTTCCCTGTACCACAAATTATAGATATGTTTTGCATGTTGAAAAATGGCAATAATGTCAACTCTCTCTTTTGTCCAAGGTAAAATGTGGGTGCACATGCTTCACCCTTTTGAACCATCCTCTTTTTCATAGTATCAAAAGAAGCACCAAAACATAACTTATAGAATTATAACTAGTTAAATAAAAAGTAACTGAAGAAAAGTAGAACAATTGTAATAATTATCTCACGCCCCAAATTCGTTGTTATCCTTTTCCTCCTAAAAATATAAGAGATTCAAATTTTCTTTTATACATATATGGATTACTTCAACCCTCAAAAATATCTATGCAAATTAATTAAGACATTAATAAGATCATTGCAAGAATCTCAATTATGACTATATTGCAAGGTCACTGCAGGATTTAGTCAGTTCTAGTAATATATTAGATTCATATAAAAGTTCATTGTAAGATTCTTAATTATGGTTAGATGTATTGATATATAATATATTTTAATTGGTAGATAAACTTTTCAAGTGGATTAGGTCTAATTGATTTAAACCCTAAATACTAAATCCTTAAGTATATTATGTTTTTCATGAATGCCACTACTTGAATTAACAATATGGGTTGGTCAACAAGCTTAGTGTTACAATAATTTTAACGAGGTTTAAAATCATGATATGGAAAATGTTTTACTTTACAGGCACACTCAAGAACATTTTTACAAGTCTCAATGTTGATTATTTATATTTAAACCACTCCAGAGTTAAAAACATTGCCACTTATTTCATTTTCTTGAATTAATAGTTATTTTTTAAAGTGTCCCTAATCTTTGTAGAATCATGTCCTCCATAAAAAAATGGATGTAGAAAATGAAGGGGAAAAATGCTAAGACAGATTTAGACCCAATATAATAAGAAGTCAAAAAGCCAAGTTGTGAAAAATATAATGGCAATGCGGAGACAAAAGATAACAAAAAGAGCTAGATGATGAAGAAGAAGATACCTAGGATGATGATCTCTCTATATGACCTAACTTATGCAACTTATTAATGTTTCCTCAGAGGAAGACGAAAATGATTCTTAATAAAACTATTCCTAGAATAATGTTATCATTTTTTAGCACAAATATTGTAATGATGATGATAAATTTAAAAAAAGTAAATACCTTACATGAATATAAGAACTTGATTTTTAAAGAATTAAAAAATTGGAATTATATTAAATAATTTATTTCCAAAAAAACCTAATTTTTTATTTTATTTTATTTATTTATTAAATAAATTTAAAATTATTAAATACCTACATGAACATAAAAACTCAATTTTGTAAAGATTCAAAAAAATAGATATGTTAAATAATTTATTTCAAAAACAAATCCTATAATAAATTATAAATATTCATTAAAAAACCCTATTTTGCATTGACCTTTGTATACATCTCTACTTGATGTTTGTGTATGTATATTTTTTTTAATGAAAATGATGCCATGTACGACATTATTTCAACACAACAAATAATGAAGAAAATGATACCTACCCTGTTTCTAGTCTAACTTATTATCCCTATTTTCTATATAACACATCTTATTTTTTATAGA
Organism: Torreya grandis; assembly: GCA_037957365.1. Lineage (NCBI taxonomy): Eukaryota > Viridiplantae > Streptophyta > Pinopsida > Cupressales > Taxaceae > Torreya > Torreya grandis. The sequence goes on along the minus strand of JARHVA010005502.1, from coordinate 1,184,601 downwards.
TTGAAATAATGTTTTTACATAAATTAGGTGTACATAATACTTCTTTATTTAGTGTCAAGCACTGAAAAGCCTCTTTTCTTTTGGTATCCTCTAGGATTTATACCTTGGTGAATGACTAGGCAATACCTTTGACACTATCATCCTCACCATTGAACTACAACCCACTCGATTGTAAGTTTTAATATAGAGACTCTAAGACCTTTAACACTTAAAATTATTATTTGAACTCATCAATATATCAATTAATCACAAAAAAACTAAATACATTGATGGTTAAAATAAAAAGTTGGTTAGTTCGTATCCATGGCTCAATCTCCATATTACTAAAAATACAGATCAAAATAATGAAAATCATTGGCAACACATAACAACTCGAAAGCAACATCAAAACATCTTAATTCAATAAAGGTAGGCATATGGCACAACTATGGAAGGTGACAAAACTAGATCATTCTTGGGTGGTTGAGCACTTCAAGAAGAGGTTTCAACCAAATTAGGATCAAATGTCACCTACCCATGATACATGACCCCAAAATGTTCCATAGAGGCTATAACTCCCCAACATGGAGGCAACATTACATAATTCCCAACTAGTTCACCACCTTGCATAGCGTAATTCCACTTAGACAGACCAATAGAGAATTTCCCACACAACATCGATAAAATCCAATCCCTTCAATGAGGACAAGGGGAGGATAAGCGACTAAAACTATGAAGTGGTTCCATGAACATCTAGTTGTTAATGGAGGACTATCATGGAAGGGTTGATCATAAGTAACATAGCTCATAGTATAAGGAGAAATCCCCCAATGATTGGGGAGATCTTAAACATGTTGAAAACTATTTAAATTCTATTATAATATCTATATAGACACACACACACACACACACACACACACACACACACACACACACACACACACACACACACACACACACACACACACACACACACACACACACACACACACACACACACACACACACACACATGGGTTCTTGGCATGAGCATACAATTATTTCTAAAATTCTATCCAAAAAAAGTATTTTACCTATTTTACTAAGGTGGCATAGTTTACAATGTGTAATATTGATAAATTAATTTACATTAAATTATGATACAAATACCTAATTATTTTTAATTAGATTAAATAATGTTTTTAAAATATGAATATAAAATTAATTAATTAATTTTAAAATCACATAGAGATGTACATGTAAGATTTAAAGGCATATTTATTTTATTGTGACATCTAGTAACAATCATCAGGTTTTGATAATGCAACTGTGTGCGTAGAAGTGATAGGGAGATCTCCCCAAAATATGTTAATGAATAGAATAAGATTTTTAAATCATCATTAACACTATTGATAAATGTCAAAAGTGTCATTAATTATGTTGGATAATATAAAACATGTAAAAAATAAATTTCTTGTTAGTTTTGCATAGTCCTAATTTTCAATAACCTCATTTACTTTCCCCGATGTGAATTTGATCAACTACAATGAATATTTATTATTCTTTCCCTAGATGGGAAACAATACCATAAATATATTAAGGGGAAAAATATGTTTTGGGGTGTGTAATGATCTAGATAATAGAAGAACTATCTTGATAGTTTTTACACCCTATGATAATAAAAATATTGAAAATAACAAAACTTGACTAGTGTGGTATTATTTTGGTTTCTTTCGATGATTAATATAACATAAATGTTATAATGATTGCTTAATTTAATGCTTGTAAGTGCTCAATAGATCCATGGGAATGATATATGTATTCTATAGATTTTCCTTGGATTTCCAAATTATATTAGAACATATTTGCATATATAATTGACTAAATTAATTCAAGTTTAGACCATATTAGCCCTCAAATTAACATCAAATGGTTGAAAAGAAAAAACCTAAAAGTATGAGCCACTTGATCATGGGTCAGAAAGGATCACACCAAGGATGCAAGAGCATTCTTAACATTCCTGGTAGGCCTAGGATTGTTAATAATGCTCCTAACATAGAACCCTATGTGGTTAGAAAGAGGAAGAGATAAAGGGACATCTAGATGGTATCATGAAAATATATAAGGACCATAAGAAGTCGATCAATGTACCAATCATGATTAATTTGGAACAATAATTAATAATTGCATAAACATAAGAATGTAACTAACAACTAATAAATGCTTAGGGGAGAGTTTTAGGTATATAGATTTTCCCCACCTTTGTGTGTGTGTGTGTGTGCGCAAGTGCGTGCGCACATCCATATCAAATTTAAAAGTAATACATGGTCTAGATATAAAATCTGTGTGCCTCAAGCTCTGGAAAAAATACAATGTACTTGGTAATCTAAAAAAATATTATATTTTCTTTACATGCATGGGTGAGCACTAAATAATAATAATAATCTATTAAAATATTTTAAAAAATATACAAGATACCTTATTCTAGCAAGAAATGGAATGGAGCCATGTACCCTATCAAATTTGGGCTTCCACATTTGTCTGAAGTCCTAAACACCTTTTTAAATTTATATTTTAGTAACATCTTGCATAAAATTTGCCTACAATTCTAAGTACATCCCCTTATGAGAATAACTATATTAATGTAATAACATCCTCTATAGGAAAAAATGAATAAAATGTGTTACCAAAATTTTGATGTAGTGATGCAAATGCACCATAATCATTTTTTCATGCCCATTTTTTTCTATCAAAAATAGACACAACTACATATAATTCGCGTGAAACCAAACCCAAATTATGAACAAATATACAAATTCACATCAACATATATATACATATGAAATCCTTACCCATTGTCATTATTCAAATAACAGGTGTAGGTCACTAATTACATGGTTAAAAACTCAATTATTTTATCCAAACACTAAGGGATTAGTTCACTAGCTCACACTTTTAGTTACAACATTATGACATTGAGAAGATTGGTAAATTTTAACCTCAATGACTATTGATGTAGTTGGGCACCACACAACCACTTGGAGACTCATAATATAATACCACTAGGGATCGTGGCCATGTCATTTTTCATGATTATAGGACCCCAAGTCCAACACTAATTGTTAAGCTTCTTGGGTTTTTACATTCTAGGATGTTGCCACATGAAATTTTCATAAGTTTTCAGGTCTTGATAGAATTTTGGCATTAGCCTCAATACATTAACCCTCCCAAGGTTTTGAGTTCTAAGAAGCTACCACATGGTAACCTCTTAGGCCCTCAGGAACTCAGAGGTATTGGGGTCTTATCCCCAATGGATTAATCCTCCTAAGGTTATGAGATCTAGGAATCTACCACATGGTAGCCTCTCAGGGCTTGAGAACCTTAGAGGCATTGGGGGATTAAATCTAATGGATCAATCTTCTCAGGGTTCCAAGTTATAAAATGCTACCACTTGGTAGCTTCTCAGGACCCTAGAGGTATTAAGGGTTTAAACCACCCACTAAAACTTTGAGCCACCATCTACATGGCATCATTCTACCAAATTTAAAAAATCCTAAAAAAATCATCTACGAAAAATGTTGAAAAAAAGCCAAAGTAAGATATGGATAAGGCAAAACATGGAAACTAGTTAAAATGAATTTTGACTAAGGTAAGGAGCCATCTAGTACTCGTTACTCGATAATGGTAGGATCTGATTAATAATCCAAACCATAAAATGGATTAAGGCATGAAATAAATGCTAGAATAGTCAAATTATTAAGTCAACCAAGGTACAATCCAAAGCATACTAATAAATGTCTAGATGAGTGTGAACAAGCTAAGAAAAAATAAACATGCATGTTAATGTTGTGTCATCATTAATGCATCCAAAACTAGTCTTGCCTTCCTCAAAATGTATCTACTAAGCTAACGAATCTTATATTTGCATTGATCAAATAAACTTGACACTAAACCAATATTATCATTAGTTTATTTTACTAACAAAAGATCACAATGTAAGCTCAATCTAGATAATTACTTTTGTTAAAGAGATTTTTAATCCCATGAGCCAACTAGTATATTCATTAGAAAGTTACACTTCTAGCATTAACACATAGATCCATTCATTCTATAAAAAGGTAAGAGACTAAAAAGATGGCTCTCTAATAATTAAAATCAAAATAACAAGGGTTGGTCTACTTAACATTCTTATTTGATTAATCCTTGACAAGCATGACTTTTGTCAAACCTAAAGGGTTCAAGCTTTGTTATAAATATATAGTAGAGCCAAGATCTATTAAGAATCTTATTTTATTATAAAATTGTCTTGTTAACATAATAGAATATATCATAAAGCTTACTTAAATCCCCAATCAAGAACTCTTATACAAGATAATATTTTACCGAAACAACCTCAATATCAAGATAATATAGACAATATATATTTTTATTTCCACTAACAATCTCATAGTGATTTATTTGATTTCTACTAACAAATGGATACAATTAATCCATTAAAACATTTCATAACTAAATATAAAAATGGCACAATGTGTATTCAAAGGGGATACTCTTGATAAATATTTAAGTTAGTGAATCACATTGTCATTTATTAAAGGAGCCATATAGGCCCAAAGAACTTCTCTTACATAATAAATCCTTACAAAGAATCTTCACTCAGAGAATACACCATCCAATTACATCTCAGTTTACAAAGGAGGCTTCAAAAGATAGATAACAAAACTCTACACCCATAGCTGGGTCAATAAACATAATACTTTCTTTCATAATGATATTACAAGCATGCTAGTTACTATTAATATTATCAATATAAGAGGTTTCATCCATATTTTTATAAGCATGAAGCACAACTCAAGGCCTAATTCAATAATAAAATAACATTTAAACTTCAAAACCAGATCTTAGTGGTATATAAAATGCATCAAACACAGGTCTTAGTGGCCCGGGGGGTTGTCATAAGGAGACATATGGGGTTGGTGGATCATAACTCTCACATTTTTAGTTACTGCTCATTTAGTAGGAGTTCCCCTAAGTAGGATGAAAGCTCCCATTGAAGCCTTTAGACTAATGCCTATCGTAGATACCTCCCCTTCTACGTATTTCCTAACATCATAAACATCGACTCACATTGAAGAAAGTACAAAAAAACTTCTTATTTATTCTCTTGATTTAAATAAATAAGACATTTATTTAGTTGATCTATAGACTTCTTATCAGGTGGCTTTCCTAAAAAAGGGTATCTCCCTCAAGATAAATGATGGTATAATTAGACCCAATTTGGTTCTTCATCTTCGGGTCCTTGAAAAGGCACTTTTGGGACACTCACTATATCCATATTTCTTACTTTTTCTTCTTAGCAGTTTAGACATTTTTTTTTTCTATTTAATTGAGCTAAATCCGAATTCCTTTTAGCATATACCCATATCCAATTTTTACCATAATATTAAAAATAATTATATAGTTATAGTTTGAGATAAGTTTTATTATAGGATAATTCTAATATAGAGAATTATAATTAGTCAATTAACTGTATAATATTTGAGTATTCTGATATGAGGTCTGTGCCTACAAATCATAATAATTTGTGATTTTAAATGAATTTTTGTTTATGTAATTTTTTTTTTACAGGGGGATTTGTGTTTATAGGTTTTGTTTTCTTAAATGAATTTGTGTTTATAGATTTTTTGTTCTTAAAAAAAAGTATACATTGTATTATTGTATTCTTCAAAAGCAAAATCTTTTATCGCAAGTTTTGACATTTGTCATTAAATCTGACAATTTTTTCTATTTAAATCTAGGTGGAGATAGGACTCAATCATATAGATATACATCTAGATGTATATCTATATACATCTAGATGTATATCTATATACATCTAGATGTATATCTACATATATCTATATACATCTAGATGTATATCTATATACATCTATATGTATAATTAACACTTGTACCTTGTATATACTAAAAAACTTGATCAAATTTTGATCCCCAAAAAGTTCTTAAAGGATCAAGAATTATTTTTGGGCATCTTGAAATCAAATGAAAATTTAAAATTTTTTAATTTTATGAAAATAATTCCAAATTAAATTTTAAATTGTAAATTTTCATTATCTCGCTCAGAACATCTTTTAAAATAGTCTGTGGAACCATGATATCAAACATTCCAAAATCAAATAAAGAACTAGATATTTGAGAATCCTCCTCTACTATCTTGTTTAATGTCTCCTCAATTACTATTTTACCTATAAATGCAATATATGGATTGGGTTCCACAATCATGACGTTAGCCAACATGCCAAAACTAGCAGTCACTCCACTAGTTGTGGGAGATGTAAGAATCAAAATATATAGCAATTTTTTTCCTTCAGATGCATATGCAACGTAGCATCTATTTTATCCATTTACATTAAATTGAAACTTCCTTATTGCATACATGCTTCACCAGAATCACATATGATAATTAATGGAAGATAATTATCAGTAGCATGCTAGATTAGATGGGTTATTTTTTCACCTACTACTGAGCCCATACTGCCTCCCATAAACTGAAAATCCATAACTCTGAGTGCGACATTAATACCATTTACTTGACCTATACTTGTTTCAATATCATTGGGTAAACCTGTTTCTTCTTGATATGAAGTGTTATAATATTCATAAGATTCTTCTTCTATATCTTCTCTTTTTTTAGCTCTTCCTTCTTAGAAAGTTTTTTCACTCTATCTATTGCTAGTGCAGAAAACTCTTTCACTATCTCTAGTAAATACAGATAAATTTTTTTTGTATCCTCAGATTTAGATAAGTTATTCTCTTAATATTTGAAAAGTTCATTGAAAATTTCATATCTATACACTTTACCATAGGTTTTTTATAAGTATGAAAAGATTCAAAAGCAAGATTATCGTTCTCAACTTCCAATATGGTGTACTCCATCACCTCTTACTTATTAGACCTAATTGTTTCATCTAATTTGCTTAATCCTACTTATAAAATTAGGGACATAAATTCTTCAAATAAAAAATTATTCTTCTTGTGATGGAGGTAGAGTTTATCTATTTCATGAAATAGCTCCTCACTATCTGAGCTATACAATGGATCATCATCCATATTTTTGTATAACTCATGAGTTTCTTGTTTTCTCATGTGTTCCACCATAACATCATAACTAAAATGATGCTATTATATTTTTGAAAAACCATGATGATTTTGGAACCAATATTTAAATTGGTCAGGACCAGGTATCTTTCCATCAAACAGATCACCATATGCTTTCATAGCCAGAAAAGGTAATTTGGATGTGGATAATTTACACAATATCCTAGATAATAATTAAATATTTGTTCTATTTTTTCCTTTGGAAAAATCCTATTTTTAATAAATTTATCGCCACTACTTTCACTAACTTCTCTTGTAACTATAATTCATCCCCTAAGTCAACTAACTTTTTACGTAATTCGTAAAGAATGTCTAGAGTTTTCTTTTCAGACTATATTTTTTCACATATATATTTTTGAAGCAACTTCTTCCCCCTATCTTGTAAATAAGTTGATAATATTTTCTCTATAGCATCTAAAAAAAAGAGATAAACTTGAGTTTCTACTTTCTTTGAAAAGGGAAAGAAATAAAATTCAAAAGATATTTTGTTACATATTTCAAATAGTAACTATTTAACCATTTTCAACATTGTACCAATAATGTCTTGCAGTTTATTAATACTCTATTTTAAATTTTAATTCAAATATTTTATTAAATTAATATCTATCACAACCCTAAGGATATCAACAATAGTATTTGTATGATAAGAACATTTTAATAGTCTTAGTGTAATTTGAGAAAAATTCGTTGTATATGAAAAATTCGTTGTTAAAATATTTATGATAAATAACTTTGTACAATAAAATTGAGACCCTTAGAACCATTATGACATAAAATAAATACATCATATATTTTTTTATCTAGAATATATAGAGTATAAAAATCTATATCCATAGGGCACCAAGTACCATCATCAATTAAAAACTCAATTCACTCTAAACTAGTCATTTGCAGAGTTGCTCCACATGTTGTACAAACACTTTTGTCTTATTTTAAAAATTAAAACCCTAAAGTGAAGGGTATCACAATTTTTGAAGTGAATCCACAAATGCTTATAATTATTATAAACTTCGATACTTCTATCTTGTTTGATTTCTTCTCTGCTTTCTTCTCCACTTTCTTGTTCTGAACTAGTCATTTTTAGATTTGCTCCACATGTTATACAAATAGTTCTATTTTCTTATAGTAAAAATTACTTAAATTAAAACGTATAACACTTTCTACAGTAAGTCCAAAAATGCTTATAATCGATATTTTTATCTTGTTTAATTTCTTCTCTGCTTTCTGGTTCTCAACTAGTCATTTTAAGAGTTGCTCCACATGTACAAATAGTTCTATTTTATTCTAGTAAAAATTCCTTAAAGTAAAAGGTATAAAAAAAATTTCAGTAAATTCACAACTTCTTATAATCTATATTTTTATCCTCTTCAAATTTTTGTTGGATTTCTTAGTCAATTTCGGTCGATTTCTTGGTTGATTGTTCAATTTTTGTTTCCTTCGATTTCTGGTTAAATTGTTTGATTTCTTCTGCTAAATATTCATGATCATTGTTTTCTTCAAACATTTTCATGATTTTTTTCCTTTTTAATGTAAAACTCTTTTTACTGAAAAAGATAAATATTTATAAGAAAAAAATACAAATCTTTTTGATTCAATAGGTTACCTATCAAAACCTCACGAATCGAGTGATATCTGTACATGCTTCTTATCTGTATATCTTGTTATATTATAGGTAGTCTTGGAAAGACTTGAAGAACTCGTTATTTCCATTAACATAATGATTTTTCATGTTCTACTTTTCTGACCTGTTGATCGATAAAAAAATTAGGTGCAATGATAGAATAACAAATTTTGAAATTTCTTAGTTATTTCCATATCAAATTTTTTTTTAGCGTTTCTAATATTTAATATTAGAAACTTCCCTTTTTTGGATATTTGGATAGATATCAGACACCTAAATATTTTTTGTATTCTTCGAATAAATCCAGATTTCTATTTTATATATTCTATGGAAAAAATAAAGAATCTATTAATTTAGATCTACCATTTATGAATCAAATCATTAAATTTATACTGATCAGGTTAGTTTTGATCTATCAAATGAATTCAAAATGATTTGAAAACAGCCTAAATAGTGACCTAATGAAATATTTATTAGGAATTATATTGGCACAATGCACCATTTTCAAACCCAAAATGTTGGATTGACATTTTTTGTTTACATAAAAATTTTGTAAACTGATTTATTCTTTTATTATAGATCCCTTCTTCATGGACAAAGCTGATTAAGAATTAGCTATCATCTAGCTAGCTAAAAATAGATTTTCTAAATCTATTAAATCATGAGGAATTTGAACAAGATAAAATTTCTTCAGACCACTATGGTCGTAGGCTAGAAAAGATTGGATCGAAACCAATCCCATTTTTTGATCCATAAAATGGATTTATATTTATAGATAAATTACTTCTAGCTAAGGTATCTATTCTTAGCCATTCAATATTCAGCTCAATCTTAAAATATTGGGCTAAGTTTGATTTGATTAAGGGACCAAATGGATGAAAGTCACTTGATTATAAATTAATTATCAATTTTTTTTATCAACTGACATATCAATTGTATGAACCAACTTAAATTCAAAATTGATTTGTTTCCATACTTCAAAAGTGACAGCTAGTTCAGGACTCCATTTAGCTACTTCACTAATCTCTACATTACCTTCACGAGATAGATCACATCCTTCATTACACACTTATACACAAGCTTCTAAAGTGACCCAATTAACTACTACACCAGGTGCATTTCCCAAAGGTGCCCCAAAGTCCCTCCACCAAATTGTAATATAAAATCATCCCCAAAGATATCAGTCAGAGCAGGCATATGCCAAACATGAATGCCTCCTGAAGTTATAGGTAAGACACCTAGCATAGAGACCCAATCTTGAGTGAAATAAATACTATGACTTTGGTCTTTTTTAATAAAATCATCACGTAATATATCAACAAAACCTAAAGTGATCTCTCATTCTCCTTCAAGTTTACCTACTACAATACCAGAGTGAATATGATCTCCATCAATCATACACATTGCTTTAGCTAGCACACGGAAGTGCATACCATGATTTTTTTGTCTATCAATAACTACATGCATTACATGGTAAATGTGAAGATGTAGGCCATTATCTTAGAAATAATGAGCTAACATAGTATTTTTCATAAAACCCCCGATCAAATAGTCATGCATGACTATAGGAACTACCAATTCTCTAGTGAATACTACTCTTTTTATCATTTTTTCACATGTACCTATAGTATCATTCAAGTAATGTCCCTTAATTTCACTCGTCTCAGCCTGAGATTTATAAATTATTTTTGCACAAAAATAGAAGCAATCTCTCTAGCACATGAATGGTTTGGAATTCACGTTTTCATCATCCTTGTTAAAATCAAGTCCACTATGGAGACATTCATAAAATACTCTACCATAATTCTTGGTGGATAGGTCCAATTTTAGTTTGATAGTACATCCCAACAATGGATGACCATATTTGTTTAATTTATCTCTTTCCACTTGGATACCATGTGGTGGGCCTTGGAATTTTTTTGAATAAGTAGGAGGAATTCATAAATCTTCCAAACATAGAGCTCGTAAGGCTTTCAATCCAAATACATTACCTACAATTGAAGTGAAAAGGTTAGTAACAAAACCTTCTTTAAAAAGATCTAAAGGGTAAGTTACATAGGCAATAAATTGATTTTCCTCTCTAGGAATGGGCTTGATATCATAGCATCGTCCCTTGTAATGATCAACACTGGTAAGTCCATTGGTCTAAATAGTAGTCCATGTATCAGTGGAAGATTCAATAGCTACTGCTACTCACACTTCCTCAGCGAGCACTCTCAGTTGAGGAGTGACTTGAAATGTTGCAAAGATATTAGTATCTTTGGTATCATAGTCTGTAGTATAATAATTCAATCTGTAATCTTTAACACCAGCTTTGAATCCAACACTTGCTTTAGTCTCTATGTTTGGTGACATAAATAAGTCCCTCCCTATGATTTATTGGTTAATAAATTTTACAAGAATGAGGTGTACTCGACATGAGTGTTGAACGTAAAGACTTTTGCATCATTCTTCTACAAAATAATCATTTTGTCCTTTATTGTCAAAAAGACTTTTCAAGTAATATTGTATCATGTTGTGTATGTATGATGCAACCCAATTTATTATTTCAATTAACCCAAGGACCTTTCAGTTGTTAAACTAGCTCATTAATTCAACTTCTATATAATTTAAATATTTATTTTGGCAAAATAGAATCAATAACCTCTAGTCATGTTCTAGCCTTTTTGGGAGCTAAATCAACCTCGATTGCTTGTCTCTTGCCTTTAGCTTGTGCAATATCCAACTTAGCTAATCTATAAATTTCTTGAGCCTCTCAAGGATCAATTTCCATACCTCTTTCTACATTATTTACCAATAATGTGATCTCATTATTGTCTATCTTGGCAAAATCACCCATTAAAGCCATAGTTGACCATTGCACATTGAGACATATTTTCATAATTCCTATATCTAAAGCTGTTACAATCATATTATGGTTGGGTAATGTACCAATTTGACCACTATTGGTAGTTAGGATTATTTATTGAACTTTTGAATCCCAAACAACTCGATTGGAAGTCAGTACATGAAAAAAAGATTCATTTATAAAATTAAATTTCTTTGAAGTTCATAGCCTTTGCAGTAGCTTCATCAATGTTACCCACCAAATAAAAAGACTGTTTAGGTAGATCATCTAATTCTCTAGAAAGGATCATTTGAAAATCTCTATTTTTTTCTATTAGACTAACATATTTACCAGGGGAACTAGTGAATACCTCTGCTACAAAAAATGGTTGTGACAAAAACTATTCAATTTTGCATGCTCTTGCTATGGTTAAACGATCTTCTTTTGATAATTCATCCAATCCAAGAATAGCTATAATGTTTTGAATTTCCTTATAATGTTGCAAATTTTGTTTAACTCCTAGCATAGTTTCATAATGTTCTTCACCCACAATTGAAGGTTGGAGCATAATTGACATAGAATCTAATGAATCTACCACTGGATAGATCCCCTTAGGAGCTAATCCTCTCGATAGTACCATAGTAGCATATAAATGTGCAAATGTTGTAGTAGGATTAGGATCAATCAAGTCATCTATAGGTACATAAATTGATTGAATGGAGGTTATAGATCCATCTTTGGTAGAAGTGATTCTCTCTTTCAAAGATCCCATTTTTGTCCTAAGAGTTGGTTGATAACCAACAACAGAAGGCATTCTACCTAATAATGTGGTTACCTCTAACCCTACTTAGACAAAAAAATATATATTATCAATAAATAATAAGACATTTTACTTATTGACATCTCAAAAATATTTAGCCATGGTTAGAGCAGTTAAACCAACTCTCATGCGAGCTCTTAGTGGTTCATTCATTTGACCATAGACTAGAGCTACTTTGGATTTTGAAATATTTTGTTTATTAATTACTCCTGATTATTTCCTTGTAAAGATCATTTCCTTCATAGGTACATTCTCCTACACTACCAAATACAGAAACACCTCCATGATCCTTAGCAATGTTGATCATTAACTCCATAATCAACATTGTTTTGCCCACTCCAGCTCCTCTGAATAATCCAATTTTTCCCCCACAGTGGTAAGGAGATAAAAGATCCACTACTTTAATCCCTATTTCAAATATTAAAAATTTGGTATCCAATTATGTAAAGGTGGGAGAAAATCTATGAATAGGAGATGTTTTGAGCGCACCTACATGACCTAAATCATCGACAAGTTCTCCAAGAACATTAAAAATTATCCTAAGAGTAGTTTCACCAATTGGAATACTTAGTGGAGCTCCTATATCAATTACTCTCATTCCTCTCATCAAACCATCTGTAGCACTCATAGTTATATATCTAACCTTATTATTTCCTAATAATTGTTGTACCTCATAAGTAACACAAAGTAGTTTACCAGTTGTATCATTATCCTTAATTGTCAAGGAATTGTAAATATTAGGCATATTACCTGGAGGAAAAGATACATATAGTATTGGGCCGATGATTTGAGAAATATATCCTACCTTATTTTCTACAAGTGTGGAAAGTTTAAGAAAAATAGGATTGGTTCTCATATAGAAAAATAGAAAAAAGGAGATTAATTTAAATTGTTAATACTAGAAAAAAATTTAAAAAACAAAAATGCTCTGAATTGAGTTGATCAGTTAATAATAACTAAGTTACCACTTTGATTTACTTAGTGGTATATTTGTAATTTACTTTGTGGTCTCTTTATAAAGTTAAACTTTGATAATGATCTGTAAGTTCATTCATTATTATAAAATATAATAATTTTAATGTAAAAATTGTAGAAAAACTTATTAAGATACCATTTAGTTATCTATGGCATCTAATAAGTTTTACCTACTATTGGATTTGAACCAATGACTCTCCCCGTATGAAAGCAATACTCTAACCACTGAGTTAAGTGGGTGATTTATCATCATAGATATAGTTGTAACTAGAAATGATTCTAGGTGGAATTCACCATATAAACAATATGCCCCCTAACTAAATAGTATCATATCCACCTTGATAGAAAGTGATATATTTTGTTAGTATATATTCAAAACTGTGAAGGGTTATAGCTCATCTTGGTAGAGCACCTCGTTTACATGTGCACCAATGTTTCTTAGGAGAGTTTTTTGGTTTGTCTTATCCATAAATATCTTATGTTATATAGTCTTACTCTATGAATTGGGATAACAACAACATGACAAGGATGAAGTTAGATCTGATTAGAACTTATAAATATAGTTGATATGGTCAATCTCAGGTGCATTCAATGTTAGGCATAATGAGCACAATATGGGGACCTCAAAAAAATTATTTTCTCTCTATGAACTTTCAGGTGTATGAAGTATCATATTATTCTACTTTTGGGGTGATATATACTCATTTGAGTTAATCTATGTCTAAGCATGGCAGACCTACATCAAGTAAACCTTTTGAATAACTTTGGGATTGCTTCTAAAATTTGTGTTTGAAGCAAATGGAGCCATCTTATTATCTATATTTCTGGAAAGAAGAGAATCGCAGACTAACTAATCAATCCATCAGTTAATGAAAGAGCCCAATGTAATAAAAATTCATTTTGGGTTCTTGAAACAATTCAAATCATTTTGGTAATAATAACTTTGATATGTTCTACCAAGAAGGTCTATGGTTCGTGCCCGTATAGCCCTATACAATTCTTAAACTATTATATTTCCCCTCTTTGCTTAGTGTCTCTATGACCCAACTCTAATTTGAAGGAGTCTTCGGATCATGTCAACTCAAATTAGACATGGAAATTTTAACTCCAAATACATTTGGGGTTCACAAAGCATAAAAATGATTATCTTTTCTGTATCTGTGAATCTGTTTGAAGTTAAAAAACAAGAATGATAGTTGATCAATATCTTTGATCTTGATCAACTATCATTCTATCACATTATTTTCATCAAGTGAGATTAAATTTAACCTAATTTTGATTTATACTAAAGAAATTTTTAATACACTATTAATTATAAATATGTTTAATACATGATCGAAAAGGTGAAAATGTTTATCCTAGCTAAACATAGCTAAAGAATGAACCAAGGGTTCATTATTTCTTGTTCTTCCCCTAAGATTATTGCTCCTTTTTATAATAATATTTTGGGAGAAACTTAAAATATGCTAAGAAGCACTTTTTTCCCTCGTTGTATTCTGGTAGCAAACAAAAAAATGCAAACTCCTGGGAAACTAACATATGGTGAATCTGAACTTCAATTTCCTATATGCTTTTAGATTCTAAAAGAATAGAGTCTGCATAGTTTCCCAAATGTATTCTAGAACTCTAAAATAGAGAAGGATGGCACTTTAAAATTATTTTTTATTAATTAACTAAAAAATAATTAAAATATTATGACTGAGACACAGAGTCCTCTTCCCTAATATTTCTGATTTATTCAAACAATAGATCAGAAATCATGTCTCTAGGTCATAAAAATCATATTAATGTGAAATATTTGGTACATTCCATGGGTCAATTGGTACATACCCATCCCAATGATTAGTTTTTGTCTTTCAATTTGATATAAAACATAGTAGAAAATTGATGCTTTATTTTTTAGATGTAATCAATCCCCCATTTCCATATGAGATGTACGTATTACTAATCAAGATTTTTAAAATCCTAATTCTTCACTTCGAATTAAATTTATCTCCTCTCTAAGGGGAACTTAATACTTTTCTTCTCTTTTTAGGATCAAATTAGCTCTACATATTTTGAATTAACTAAGTAAAATCTACTTCTTGAACCATTCCATTTATATAATAAACTGAATGCATCAACATGTGATCAAATTTTGTATTTATTTGATGATTAATTTCAATGTTTTAGAAAATGGAGGTGGATTCACCCTTGAACATCTTCAACCCAATACTATGGAATGTTCACTATTTGGTTGATAGATGCGAGAGCCTAAAAATTATTTTGTTTGAATATTTGTATCGTCACCTGTGTAAGTATAGGGCAAAGGAATTTATTATCTTTTATCCCTATGAGACAAATCAAAGGAGGTAGAATTAGGCTTATGGATACATAAGCCCCTTTTTTTCTATTACTCTGAGAGATCATAGGTTTATCGAAGTCTAATGATAGATTACTAGACTCACTCAATTTGAGTCTGGAACAAAGGAAGCTTGTTGACCCATCTTGCATAATTAAAAACAATGAACCTGAAAGACCCATCTGATTTAGATGCACAAAATTTTTATATAGAGATAGAACATATAACTAAAAACGACTTGTAAATTCCCTTACATCAACTCATGTTGATGACACATTATAACATGAATCAACATGGGGGTCTACCAAACTGCAAGGGTTCTATTAAAACCCTTTCCCAAAAAAGAAAGATTGTTATCATTTGGTGATGATGAATGTAGTTATAGGAATAATAGATACGAAAGAGGAAATATAAATTGATATTCTTACGTAAATTTCATGGTAAGTCATGAACAAAACATGAATTATATGTTTTTATGAGAAATAATTATTTGGATGGGGGAATAGAGGAGCGATGTCTAAATTGATAATAAAATAGATAAATTTTATCTATTTCATAGGAGTCTATTTATGTTTATATTTTCTGAATATGATACTTTTTGGATATATTTAGTAATATCCATCCTTATACCAATTATGGCATTCTCAATTTTCATATCTTTGGCCCTAATAAATAAAGGGCTGGAGAAATCCACTAGCTATGAATCAGGTATAGAACCAATGGGAGATACTTGGATCTAATTTAGAATTCATTATTATATGTTTACTCTAGTTTTCATTATTTTTGATGTGGAAATAGTCTTTCTCTATCTGTGGGTGATGAGTTTTGATATTTGGGGTCTATATACATTTATACATGAATTTTTTTCATGCTTATCTTAATTATTAGTTTAGTTTATGCATGGAGAAAAGGAGAATCAGAAAGGTCTTAACTTCCAAATTTTTGGGTGGTAGAAGGGAAGTAGAAACTTACATAAAGCCAGTGATATATCCTATAGAGTCACCTTTGCTTGATCAAGCAATTCCAAATTCAATTATTTCAACTACTCTAAATGATCTATCAAATTGGGTGAGACTCTCTAGTTTATGGCCGCTCCTTTATGGTACTAGTTGTTGTTTCATCGAATTTCCTTCATTTATAGGTTCATGATTCAACTTTGATTGTTACGGTTTGGTACCGAGATCTAGTCCTAGACAAGCTAACCTCTGTATAATAGCTAAAACTATGACCATGAAAATGGCTCCTTCTTTAGTGAGATTATATGAACAAATGCCTGAACCAAAATATGTAATTGCTATGGAAGCATGTACGATTATAGGAGGAATGTTTAGTATAAATTCCTATACTACCATTTGCGGAGTAGATAAGTTAATTCCTATGGACATTTATTTTATAGGTTGCCCTCCTAAACTAGAATCTATTATAGATGCTATAATAAAAATTCATGAAAAAATATCTTGAGAGCTATCTGAATATAAGACCGTGTCTCAACAAAGAAAGAGGTATTTCTCTAGAAAGCATAGGTTTCATAGTGGACCTAGTATTCATAGTGAAAATGAAGATAAGTTTTTACATCAATCTTATGAATATCAATTTGATTTGACTTTAGAGATACCCCCAAAAATATCTAAATCCATTTCAGAGCTACTTCTTGAAAAACTTTAAAATATGAGAGTTTGCTATCTTATTGGTGAATGAATAATCGTTAGTAAAAAGTAACGAATAGGAAAAATAATTTTAAATTCCATTGTAAATGTTAAATACTTCTACAAATACTTTGACAATAAATAGTAATCAAATGCAAGGTTAACTATTTGCCTGGCTAGCCAAGCATAAGTTAGCTCATAGAACTTTAGGTTTTGATTACCAAGGCACAAAGATGTTATAGATCAAATCTGAGGACAGGGCCTCAATAGCTATCACCTTATATGTTTATGGTTTTAATTATCTCTATTCTTAGTGTGCCTATGATGTATCACTAGGGGGATTATTAGATAGTGTATATCATCTTAAAAAAATAAAGGATAATGCAAATCAACATGAAGAAGTGTGTAATAAAGTTTTTATCCCAAGGGAAGAGCCTAGAATACCATCTATTTTACGTATTTAGAAAGGCGCTAATTTTTAGGAATGTGAATCTTATGATATTTTGGGAATAATTTATGAAAGTCATTCATGTCTCAAATGTATATTGATGGCTAAAAGTTGGATTGGTTGGCCTTTACACAAAGATTATATTGTACCTGATTTTTATGAGATACAAGATTCTCATTGAATGGAATAAAAGTAATTTTTTTTTACTTTTTCAATGATATATCTATCTTTTGGATAATATCATCCATTTTATATGAAATTTTATATGAAATCAAATGTGACTCTAGCCGTAATATAAATTATACTATAGCCTTGAATGAAAGAAGGATAAACAAAATGTATTTTATTCACACATAAATAATTATTTACCACACCACATCTTATGTACAAAAAGGAAAGCTCCAATTTGATCTTATACTAGTTCCAATGTAAATTAGTATTCTAATTAAACTATCTGTCAAATCTTTTCATATTTCTGAGCTCTTTCAAGATTTGATTAGAACAAAGAAGGCACACTATAAACAAAAAAGTGGAAAAAAAATAGAAGATGCTTTTACCAGTATGTAGATATAGATCTACATGTATGTATTATGCCCATATATAAATATATTTTTCTTTCTTATCCATCTATAAAAGATGGTTCCGTATGCCAAGAACTAGATTTGAACTGGTGGCATGAGGATTTTCAATCTTTTGCTCTACCAACTGAACTATCCTGGCTCTTCCCTCTACACTATCCTAGTACAAAACCTGCACTCATGTCAACTAAAAAGACAAGGAAAAAAATTATAAAATTAATTACAATTATGAATTAAAATTGTAATAATATTAATTGTACATATAGTACATGATTATGTGATAAAATGTATCAATTGCTCCTAGAATCAACTTGTCTTAAGATATATTTTGCTATTTAGAAAAAAAATGTGGGGTAATAGATAATCACAATAAGTGTTATTTAAAATAAAATGAGAATTCAAAATTTCTCATAGAATTCTAAAAAGAATAAGATATCTATTATTTAGACATAAACCTAGGGATAGAGGGACTTGAACCCTCACAGTCTATAAAACCAATGGATTTTCCTCATACTATAATTTGCATTATTGTTGGTATTGACATGTAGAATTAGACTCTATCTTTATCCTCATCCAATCATTCATTAAAAAAATGGAATTAACTCTCTTTCTAAAGAAGCTCTAAATTGGATTACTTAATGAATTAATTCATTCAATTTGATTTTGAGCTAGGCTCCTAAAAAAAAGCCTTGAATGACTCAAGTTCTAATCATTAGTTTTGTTTCATTTATTAGTATATAACACTTACTCAAGTGTTATATATATGGCACTCTCTGTATCATAGTATTGGGTCAAATTCAAATGGTATTCATTCATTACAATAGCTTTCATTGAGTCTCTACACCTATCCCTTTCTAGGAAATGATAATTATCATCCCTTATAAAATAGATTTGGCTTAGGATTTCCCATTCAAAATATCCCAAGGTTCCCTAGATTTGGAAGCTATCACTTAGTAAGTTTCTATACCAAGGCTCAATTCGATTAAGTCTATAGCGTCAACCAATTCTTCCATATCCCTATTCTTGGAGAATGAGATCATGAGATAATATCATCTCATCAATTTAATTTTAATTAATAAATGGATTCATTGGATATTCATTCACTATTATAATGCCCTATCTTACTTCCTTCTCTCTCAACATTGTAACATCGAGACTAAGAATCATTATATTCTTTATGCATTTTTTATGCAATATTCTTATCCATTTTTTTATTCAAACTAGTGAAACTCTTTATAGTGTTTGGTTCTTCCTTATCTTTATGGAAAAATTAGAATTTATTTCAATTTGATTTGTGTTCCCATCCTACACCATAAAAAAATCCCTTTTATATTTAATACCTATTTAAATCATATTTCCCTTCCATAAGTATAGTCTATGAAAAGACTAGAAATCAAAAGAAAGTAAAAATCCAATTTATACAATTATTTTATTATTTAAATATTTATCCCATCTAGCTAGGATGGAAGAATTCAAACCTTTGTAATAACAAAACAAAAACCTGTTGCCTTACATCTTGGCCATGCCCCATTCTTATCTGATGCTAATCAATACTCATATTAATAATAAATATAAGTTAAATCAATGTTCCATTCTAATATTAACTGAATTATTAGAATTTGATTTTCTATAATTTAATTGATATGATTATTAAGAGATCTCTAAATATCATATCAATAAATATGTGATTGCATCTTGTATTTAGATATAAGTCTGCTTAGCTTAGAGGTTAGAGCATCACACTTGTAATGTGATGGTCATCGGTTCAATCATGATAGCTAGCTCTTTTCTATTTTTTTCATTCCTTCCATTATAAATCATGTCTCGTTAGGATCTATGAAATAGGGAGAAAATTCTTCCTTTTATGATCGTCATTCCATTGGGTCTATCATGGCATAACAAAATGAATGATTGGAACATATTTTTTTAGACCTCTCCAATACAAACATAAATTGAAAAAATGTCATTCCCATATAAAATAATTACAATATTCGCATAGTTTATACTATTCCTCCTAGCATTATTTGTTTCTTTCATAAAATAAGGAGTTTTATGTCCCATTATCATGGACCTCATTCAAAAATAATAAATCATTTGAAGACTTTACCAGGACTCAGTAAGAAAACACCCAATAGAATTATTGAGAAGTCTAGCAAGACAAAATAGTCTAAACCTTCCAAATATCCTATCTATCTAAAATAAAAACAAAGATTACGTTTTCATTACACACTTACAGAGCAACAATTACTTCTATATGTTCATATTGCTAGAAGAGCCAATGGACCCACGGGTCAGGTCCTATTGCAATTAATTGAAATGAATTTGGATGCCATTATTTTTTGATTGGTTATGGCACTTACCATTCCTAGAGCCCAATAATTAGTCAACCATAGACATATCCTGGTCAATGATCAGATAGTAGATATACCAAGTTATCGTTGCAAACCCCAAGATTTGATTTCTATAAAAGATCAACAAAGATCCAAAAATGTAATAAATAAAAATATAGATCTATCCTAGAGGGATGAAATTTAGGTGCCAAACCATTTGAATCTAAAAAAAAGTCACAATATATTGGATTAGTTAAAAAATAGTAGATAGTAAATGGATCAGTTTGAAGATTAATGAATTGTTAGTCATAGAGTATTATTCCTGCCAAGTTTAAATTGAGAATAAAAAGGAGGGATTCATGCACATTTGTTCCTTTGTACATTACATTACAATGTTATTAAATATTAACACATTTATTATCCATTTTTTCCAATTCCAATGTTAGTTATTTCCTTTCCCATACCAATGTTCATTTTCCTCATTTCATCTCCTCTATCAGGAAATAATAATGGGGTTATGGGATGATGAGATCATCCTATTGGGATGGGATTCAATAGATTGATAAAAAAAGAATAAGGTGAATATACAAAAAGAGAGGGATTCGAACCCCCGATAAACAAACACCTACATACAAGTTCTAATGCTATGCCTTGAACCGCTCAACCATATTTCTTATGAAATCTCTCCATTTAAATCCAAAAAATGTAAATTAGATTAGTGGATAGCAAGTTAAAAATTGTTCTTGTTCAGATACGAGAACTTCCTTTTGTAGAAGTAAAGTACTTAACTTACTCAATCCCCTTAAAGAGAAAATAATATTTTACCACACTTCTTATTTTCTTCATATTTCATCAAATTAGAATCTTTATCAATCTATTAATCTCATCTTATTCAGGTTTCCCAATCTAATCATGAAATTAAGCTAGATCTATTAATCCATTTAATTTCATGATCATAATATACATAATGATTGTATAGTATTATTAATAATTCGTCGACAATGATTCATAGTATAAATTGTATCATTATGATAATATTTTTATCCATATTTTATTATGTATGTTAATATGGGTATGCAAATAATGATCATTTAGTTCTCATTATGAAATGATCCTTTCACTTCACTTACTTTTTTTTCTCATTTAGATCATGAGCAAATGAGTCTAGACTTACTTATTGAGTTCTTAGAATATTTAATTTAAAGTAAATTAAATTTTTTCTATTATTCATCAATCAATTCAATGAACACCCCTTTTGAATATTCTCTATATATTTTTATTCAAAATAGTCAATTAGATTAGAATTTTCACATATTTACGATCAAAAGGAAACCCATTTATTATGCTATTGTGTGTTAGAAAATCATTTTGTTCATGGGATCATTTCCATATAGGGAATGAAGGAAATTATCAAATATCTAATTTGCTATGCCTAGATCTAAGAGGAATGACAATTTTATCAATAAGAACTTCACAATTGTAGTGAATATCTTATTGCAAATAATCCCAATGGCTTCAAGGGAGAAAGAGGCATTTACCTACTACAGAGATGGTGTGATTTGATATTTTTTTCTCTTTCTATTTTTCTAATTTCAAGGAATGATGGGATATTGAGTCAAATAAAACTTACACTTAGTGAAAGTGAGTTTCAAAAATAGAACAATTCTTTATGTCCTGTATCCCCAATTGATGCAGCCTTAGATGCTTTGATCTTCTTAGATTCTAGTATCAAGTGAAAGGCTACACCTATGGATGTAATAGGTGTTAATGGTCAAACCTATATGATAGGCATGCATAGGGGAAATTAAAAATCGCTACATGTGTAAATCTACAACAAAAACACTTTGTTATCATACATATGACCTTTTTACAAAGGGATAGTGAGAATGGTTGGGGCAACGAACATCAATCTCATTTGTACTTTAGATGCCATTAGAACCATCAGAGATTGTTAAAGTGAATAATTACCTTAAAATATGGTTCGTTAAGGACAAATAAATTGTTGAAGGTTCTATTTTTAGTGATAAGCTAAATCCCTGTTATTCAAAAAAAAAATCTTTATAAGATGGATGGCTTGAGATTCATCAAAAATACACTAGCTCCTGTTAAGTCTTAATAATGGGGATAAGAATCTCTTTATAATTCAATGGATTACTTCCCTTATTATGTAAAATAAAAGGAGGAGCTGTATGAGCTGAAATATATTTTACGATTTTATAATGGAGATCATTTCAATTGAATGAATGATCATGACGAATGTCATCTCAATCCGAAGGGGAATATGCAAAAGCTTTACAAAATTATTATGAAGCCATGCACCCATAAATCAACCCTTATGATTTAATTTATATACTATATAATTTAGGTCTTATCCACATGAGTAATGGGGAACATACTAAGGCATTGGAATATTATTTATAGGCATTAGAATGAAACCCATCTTTACCATAAGCTCTTAATAACATGGCCCTAATCTATACTATAAAATAAATTTATTTCGAACTATGGAGAAGGACAAAAGAATAAGTTTTCTACATATACACCATCCAAAGGGATGGTTTTTATCAGTTGTAGTAAAAAAAATATCCCTCATAGGAGCCCAAATATGAATGGATAAATAGAGCCTGGATATTCTATGGATTAAAAAAACCATTCGATTGATGGGGAAAGCACCATAAAGATCAATTATTGAAAGTTCAGGCTAATACAATAAAATATTCTCATTAACAAAATTAAGGAATCAACTTATGTAATATAGTTGATTTACTAGGCTATTGAGCAACAATGTAGGATCAGATCCTAAAGATGTGAAGTACTCTTCTACCAGTTGCAGATAGAAATAACTATTTTAAAGTTATATACATAACATAGATAGTTACCCCTTAAAAATACTTCTATTCAGGTAATCTAAAGTAGATCTTTTTTTTTCTATACTTCATCTTTATGAGGGTGGGAGAAAAGATAAAACCTTTTTCATTAATTGAAAGTGAAGTTTGAAACTCATGTCATTGACCCTTTCTATTATTTTGGTTAACCTGAACCTATTCCCAATGAACTCTCTTCTATTTTTTAAGTTTGGGTAAAGAACTAAATAATAATAGTGAATTGAGACATATGAGGTAAGAAACTCTCATGTATAGTTCTAAGGGAAGAAAACTTTACCAAGTTGACCTATCCTGACCGAGGAGAATAGGCCATTCAACAAGGAGATCCTAAAATAGTGGAGGCTTGGTTCAATCAAGTTGTTGAGTATTAGATGTAAGCTATAGCACTTGTTCCAAGTAATTATATTGAAGCACAAAATTGGTTAAAGATTATAGGACATTTTTTTGAATGAAAATATCTCTATTACCATACTAGTAAATTATATGGATTATGATATGAAATAATTTATCCATCCAGGATAAATCAATGAATCATACTATTTGATCTAGTTAACTCCTCTTATTGTGTTGTCATTTATAGAAATAAATATATTGACAATAAAATAAATAATACCTTGTAGGGATCATTAATGAAAGGGATATTTTGAATAGGAGTAAATCCCATCCATATATTTAATTTATTAAGGATCCATTAATATTTATCCAAAAATAATTCAAAGTTTTTGTGATTCAAAAATGTTATCTGGGACATATGGGGTCTAGATATATGGGTAAATACAACAAACTAGATATGAAGATAATTATATTACACGTTATATTGAGAAATGCTTTTTCCCACTGTGTGGGAAACATGTTTCCCATATTGTAATGGTCCATTGAGAACCTATATTATATGTCATAATAAATTTGAACACCTACCTCAGATTGACTTTTGTATCATAGTTTGATTCAGTCCTGAACTGGGAAATAAAGAGAGGAATGAGTTATGAACATATATCTATCGTTCAATAATTCCTTCCTATTGGAAAGTTTTTTCTCATGTCTCATCATGAAAGAGGAGAACTCAATGATAATTCATTCACTAGAAGAAAAAGTAATGATCATGGTGGAGAGGGATCCTATTAAAACATCTTTTGAAAAATGGGCTAAACCTAGTCATTTCTCAAAGTCACTAGCTAAGGGACCTACTACTACCACTTAGATTTGGAACCTACATGATGATGCTCATGATTTTGATATCCATACCAATGATTTGGAAGATATATCTCACAAATTATTTAGTTCTCATTTTGCTCAACTAGCCATCATCTTTATTTGGCTATGTGGGATGTACTTTCACGGTGCTCATTTCTCTAATTATGAAGCATGGTTGGGTGATCCTACTCACATAAAACCTAGTGCTCAAGTAGTTTGGCCAATAGTAGGTCAAGAAATTTTGAATGGATATGTAGGTGGATGTTTTTGAGGAATACAAATAACCTCTAGGTTTTTGTAGATTTAGTGAGCATCCAGAATAACCAGTGAGTTACAACTTTACTGCACCATAACTATTGCATTGTTCTTTATAGCATTAATGCTTTTTACTAGTTGGTTCCATTATCACAAAGCTTCTCCAAAATTGGCTTGGTTCCAAGATGTAGAATCCATGTTGAACCACCATTTATCAAGGTTATTAGGACTTGGGTCTCTAGGTTGGGCAAGACACCAAGTACACATTTTTTTACCTATTAATCAATTCGTATATACTGGAGTGGACCCTAAAGAGATACCACTTCCTCATGAATTTATTTCAAATCATGATCTTTTAGATCAACTTTATCCCATTTTTACTGAGGGATTGACCCCATTTTTCACCCCAAACTGGTCAAAATATTCTAATTTTTTGACTTTTCATAGAGAACTCAATCTAGTAATGGGGGGTCTATGGCTGACTGATATTGCACATCACAATTTGGCTATTGAAATTTTATTTTTGATCTCAAGTCATATGTATAAGACAAATTGGGGTATTGGCCATAACCTCAAGGAAATTTTAGAAGCTCATAAAGGTCCATTTATAGGGGAGGGTCATAGAGGTCTTTATGAGATCTTAACTACCTCATGGCATGCTCAATTACCTCTTAACCTAGCTATGCTAAGATCTTTAACTATTGTCTTAGCTCACCACATGTATTATATGCCCCCTATCCATATCTAGCTATTGACTATGGTACCCAGCTCTCTCTATTCACACACCATATGTGGATTGGTGGATTTCTCATAGTTGGTACTACTACACATATAGCTATTTTTATGGTAAGAGACTATTATCCAACTACTAAATAAAATAATATTTTATGTCATGTTCTAAGACATCATGATGTAATTATATCACACCTCAAATAGGCATGTATATTCTTAGGTTTTTGTAGTTTTGGTCTTTATATTCATAATGATAATATGATTGTTTTAGGATGTCCTTAAGATATGTTTTCGGATATTGTTATACAATTACAACCTATCTTTGATCAATAGATACAAAACACTCATGCCTCATCACCTAGTTTCATAGCTTCTGATACAACAAGAAGCACTAGCTTAACTTGGGGAGGTGGTGATTTGGTACTAATAGGTGCCAAAGTGGCTTTATTACCTATTCCATTAGGAACTATGGATTTTTAGTGCACCATATTCATGCATTTACTATCCATGTGACTGCATTAATACTACTTAAATGTGTCTTATTTTCCCGTAGCTCTCATTTAATACCTGATAAAGTGAATCTTTATTTTCATTTTCCTTGTGATGGGCCTGGAAGAGGAGGAACATGTCAAGCATCTTCCTGGGATCATGTCTTCTTAGGGTTATTTTGGATGTATAATGCAATTTCGGTAGTAATATTCCATTTCAGCTGGAAAATGTAGTCTGATGTTTGGGGTAGTATAACTAATCAAGGAGTGGTAACTCATATCATAGGAAGAAACTTTGCCTAGAGTTCTATTACAATTAATAGGTGGCTCCATGAATTTTTGTGGGCACATGCCTCTCAAGTAATTCAATCTTACTATTCTTCATTATCTGCATATGGTCTTTTCTTATTAGGTGCTCATTTTGTTTGGGCATTTAGTTTAATGTTCCTATTCATTTGTCACAAATATTTGCAAGAACTAATTGAATATATTTTTTGGGCTCATAATCAATTAAAGGTTGCTCCTGATATCCAACCCAGAGCCTTGAGTATTGTCCAAGGATGTGCTATAGGAGTAGTTCATTACCTTATAGGTGGAATCGCCACAACATGGGCATTCTTCCTATAAAGAATTATTATAGTAGGATAACAGCTAGGAGGATTTGAAAAGCATTATGACATCAATATTTCTAAAGTTCACTCAAGGCTTAACCCAGGACCCAACTACTCATCGTATTTGGTTTGGTGTTGCTACTGCACATGACTTTGAGAGTCATGATGATATTACCCAAGAACATATTTATCATAAGATTTTTACTTCTCACTTTGGTCACTTAGCTATAATCTTTATGTGGACCTCTGGTTATTTGTTCCACATGGCTTGGCAAGGCAATTTTGAAGCAATTGTCCATGATCCCTTACATGTAAGGCCTATTACTCATGTAATTTGGGATCCTCATTTTGGTCAACCGATTGTAGAAGCCTTTACCCAAGGAGGCACCCCTGGTCTAGTAAATATTGCTTATTATAGTGTTTATCAGTGGTGGTATAGAAAGAGATAAACACACTAATGAGGATCTATATAGTGGATCTCTTTTCTTGCAATTTATTTTTGCTATCTTTTTAATATCAGATCAATTGCATCTACAACCTCAATGGAAACCAAGTGTTTCATGGTTTTAAAGTTTTGAATCTTGTCTCAATCATCATTTGTCAGGGGTCTACAGAGTCAGTTCTTTGGCTTGGATGGGACATTTAGTTCATGTTGCTATCCCTAAATCAAGGGGGGAACACATAAGATGGGATAATTTATTGTCTATATTACCATATCCCCAAGGGTTAGAACCCCTTTTTATAGGTGAGTGGAATCTTTATTCTCAATATCTTGATTCCAGTAATCATTTATTTGGTACTGCACAAGGGTTGAGAACTGCTATTCTAACTCTTCTTAGAGGATTTCACCCACAAATTCAAAATTTGTGGCTAACTGATATAACTCATCATCATTTAGCTATTGCATATGTATTTTTTATTGATGGTTATATGTATAGAATTAACTTTGGGATTGGACACAGTATAAAAGATATTTTAGAAACACATATTCCTCCAAGAAGTTGATTAGGATGCAAACATAAAGCTCTTTATAACACAATCAATAATTCTCTTCACTTTCAATTAGGTATTGCTCTAGCTTCTTTAGGGGTTATCACTTCCTTGGTGGCCCAACACATGTATTCTTTACCCACCTATGCATTCATAACACAAGACTTCACTACCCAGGCTACATTGTATACTCATCATCAATACATTGTTGGATTCATTATGATAGGGGCATTTTCTCATGGAGCTATATTCCTCATTAGGGATTATGATCCATAATAGAATAAGGATAATGTATTAGCAATAATGTTGGAACATAAAGAAGCTATAATATCTCATTTGAGTTGGGCTAGTTTAGTCCTAGTTTTTCATACCTTGGGACTTTATGTTCATAATGATGTTATTCTTGCTTTTGTTACTCTAAAAAAACAAATCTTGATCGAGCCTATGTTTGCTCAGTGGATACAACATACTCATGGTAAGATCTTATATGGTTTTGATGTACTCTTATCTTCAGTAAATGAACCAACATTCAATTCTAGTAAAAGCATATGGTTACCCGATTGGTTGAATACTATTAATGATAATAAAAATTCAATCTTTTTAACAATTGGTCCTAGATATTTTTTGGTTCATCATGCTATTAATCTAGGTTTACATATAACTACTTTGATTTTAGTCAAAGGTTCTTTAGATGCATGTGGTTCAAAGCTAATGCCTGATAAAAAAGATTTTAGTTATAGTTTTCCTTGCAATGGTCCAGGATGGGGTGGCACTTATGATATTTCGGCCTGGGATGGTTTTTATTTGGCAGTTTTTTGGATGTTGAATACTATTAGATGGGTTACTTTTTATTGGCATTGGAATCATATCACCTTATGGCAGGGGAATGTAGCACAATTTAATGATTCTTCCACTTATTTAATGGGATGGGTAAGAGATTATCTTTGGTTAAAATCTTCAATACTTATTAATGGATACAATCATTTTGGTATGAACAATTTATCTGTCTAGGCATGGATGTTCTTATTCAGGCATCTTGTTTGGGCTACTGGATTTATATTTCTTATTTCCTAGCATGGATATTGGTAGGAACTAATTGAAACTCTCACATGGTCCCATGAACTCACACCTTTTGCTAATTTAGTTTGATGGAGGGACAAGCTGGTAGCTCTTTCCATTCTTCAGGCATGATTAGTTGGATTAGCTCACTTTTTCGTAGGTTATATATTCACCTATGCAACTTTCTTAATCACCTCTAAATCAATAAAATTTAGTTAATTTGTAATTTTATTTTCAATTTGAGATATTTAGATTATCAATCTAATCATATCTGCATAAAAAGATTGAATAATCCATGTAATACTTCTCCATCTCAACTTTCATTTATGTTTTTTATTCCTGGATATAAGTTGACTAAATCATTATGGCAAGAAAAAGTCTCATTCAAAGAGAAATAAAGATAGGAAAGGAAATATATTCTTCTTCTTCAATCTTTAAAAAAAGAGATGAGTGAAGTGTCATCATCAGATGAAAAATTGGAAATTTATAGAAAATTACAATCTTCACCATGTAATAGTGCACCTACACATCTTCATTGCCATGTTCAATGACTGGAAGGCCTAGAGCCAACTATAGGGATTTTGAGTTGTCTAGATATATAATCTGGGAGGTGGATCATGCATGTTTGTTGGCCAGGGTAACAAAATCGAGTTAGTAGGAGGAAAAAAAGATTTTTTAAGGTTTTTGTGATGATATAAAAGTCCCTCCCCTCCCTATATAGGGAGGGAGAATAACATGAGTAAGGGGTTGCTTAATGTAACCCATTTTGGCTATTATAGCAAAGCTAATATTAAGGGATAACATAGAGTAGAGTAGTTTGGTAGCTTGTAAGGCTCATAACCTTGAAGCCATGGGTTCAAATCTCATCTCTACAAAGAGAAAATAGTCAAAAATGATGACTCATTCCATTGAGAATGGCTTGATAAACCATGAAAGGATAAGAATAAACTAAAAACTATTCCTTTTTTAATTTCATCTTCCAGACAGTTAGGTAGCGAGAATTAAACCTGCATCTTTTCCTTGGTAAGGAGAAATTTTACCATTCAACCATACCCACATTTGACTCATTATTGGAGTATAAATATATACCCATATATTATAACTTACTTCTATGTAAGTATATTTTACTGGAATTATAGTGTGATTATTTACTATACCAATAAGAAAATAACCCCTGCCAAGATCACTTTCATTTAGTTCCTTGGCATTTATGGTAAATGCCATTGTGAACTATAATTCCCTTTTGGAGAGGGGAGGGGGGGGTAATTTTCAACTCAAAAGATCTTAGAACATATCTACAATATGAAATAATTTAGAATACCTACTAAAAATATTGATCCAATCCATAATGATACACTAAAAAATAGCACATTTTTGCTACTTGACCAACCATTAGGAGAGGCAAGTGCGACAAGTACACCAATTACTAGGAGAAATGAAATTTCAATTAATGAAAACACATACGACTGGAAAGAAATAGTCATGGTTGTGATCTTAAAATATTCTAATAGATTCAATAGACTATACCATCATATCCTTATCCAGTCAAATTATAATCAAATGCACTATGGATTTTATTTGACCATAAATTAATCGAGCTTAAATTTATCATATTTTGATTTGAGTGTGAAAGAATAGGTAAATTCATTTCTTTTTACTATCATGAGATATCAATTATAATATGGATAACAACCCTATAGTTAGGTATTAACTGTCGAGGTAAAATAGAATTGATTTTGTCTAGGAGAGATGGCCGAGTGGTTGATGGCTCCGGTCTTGAAAACTAGTATAGTTAACTATCGAGGGTTTGAATCCCTCTCTCTCTCCTTTCATTCATTGAACAACTAAACTTATCAGTTTAGTATCAAAAAAGGCTCAATTATATAATATAGATAGCCAAGCAACAAGGATTCAGTTGGAAAAATAATATTGAAGGATACCACTTTCCCATCTCCCAACATGGGAAATAAATATAAATTAGATAGATTTATATTTTATCTAGATTCATCTATGGTTTAATTAAGAGGGTTCATGGAAAGAACAAGTTCAAAATCATTATCAATTCCTTTCTCAAATCCTACTACAGCTACGTGAGCCCTTCCTATATGCCATAAATGACTTACAAAAAATAAAAATCCTAGAACAAAATGAGAGGTGTCTAACCAAATTCAAGGTGAAACATAATTCACCACATTAATCTTGGTAACTACACCACCCATAGAATTTAAATAACCTAAAGGAGCATGAGTCATATATTCCACTGAACATCATTCTTGCCAGGGTTATATGTCCTTCTTCAACTTACTCAAGCCCAAACCATCAAGGCCCCTTAAAGGTTCCAACCAAGGAGCATGAAGATCCCAAAAATTCATTGTTTCTCTTTTGAAGATAATTTCTCTAGTACGAGAATGCATAAGATATTTACCTAAACTAGTAGGCCCTTAGGCAGACCCCACACTAGCTCCAAGACATTTATCTCTAAATAAAAAAGTAAATGCTTGAGCTTGAGAGGCCTCTGGGATAGTAGGCCCATATAATTCATTGGTATAAGCTATATTTTTAACCCAAATAAAACAACAAGAACTAAAACCAATGATAGAAAGAGCTACTAAATTATAGGACAAGTAAGCTTCTCCAGACCACACAAACGCATGACGAGCCCATGCAAAAGGTTTTGTTAAGATGTGTTAGATACGTTTAAAAATACTAATGGAACCTAACCACACATGTCCTCCAATTAGATCTTCTAGATTTTCCACACTAATAATCCATCCCTCTCCCCTAAAAGGGGACTTGAGTAAATAACCAAATAAAACACCTGGGTTAAGTGTAAGGTTCATAATTTTTCTTACATCTCCACTATTGGGAGCCTAGGTATCATATATGCTACTAAAATACATAGCCTTATATATTAAGATAAAATCATCAACACCTAGCAAGATTAGGTGAATACCTAAAATTAAGGTCATTTTGTTCCTATCTTTCCATACATAACCAAAAAAGGGAAAAGATTCTTCTAAAGTTTTGTGTCTGATTAGTGCATGATAAATACAACCAAAACATAAAATTATAGAAGAAATTAAGTGAAGTACCCTAGATACAAAATAGGGAAAAGTATCCATAATTTCCCCACCAAGACCAACTCCCCATCCTAGAGTAGTTAAATGAGGAAGTAAAATCAAGCCTTGTTCATACATAGGCTTTTTAGATACAAAATTAGCCACTTCAAATAGATTCATTGCTCCAACCTAGAATAAAATTAATCTGACATGAGCCATGTGATCCCCAAGTAATTTTCCCTACAAATTGATAAGTCAGGCATTACCAACCCACCAAGCAAAACTAGTAGTTTCTTGGTCATGACCAACTAAAGCTAGAGTTTCATTAAAGAGCATTTCCATAGGGTAAAACCTCCTCAAGGAATATAAGGTTTTCATGAGGCTAATCTTGAGCCACCATCCAAGCACAAATACCTTCATTCAAGAGAATATTTTTTGTGTATAAAGTCTCAAATTTAGGATCTTCTATTGCACGTATATCCTTGGAAACAAAGTCATAGGCACTTAAGTTTAGAGCTAGACCAACTACTCTAATGGCACTCATCTATAAACTAATCATTGGTACAAATAACATGAATAAATGTAACCAATGTTTATTGGAAAAAGCAACCCCAAAAACTTGGGACCAAAAATGGTTAGCAGTGACCATAGAATAAGTCTCTTTAGCTTGAGTTGGGTTAAAAGTGTAGAATGTATTTGCACCATCACCGTCTTCAAATAAAGTATTTTCCATGGTATCACCATGAATAACACATAGAAGAGCAGCACCAAATACTCCATCAACTCCCATCATATGAAATGGATTCAAGGTCCAATTATGAAAACCTTGAAAAAAGAGGATAAATAAAAAATTAGCTGCTACACCAAAACTAGGTGAAAAAAACCAACTAGACTAACCTAATGGATAAATCAAGAATATAGAAACAAAAATAGCAATCAGACCAGAGAACACAATTGCATTATAAGGTCATAATTATACAGATTTATCAATTTCAAATTGGCATAACATGAAGCCTATTAGACCAAAATCACCATAAAAAGAAACAAAAGTCCATAGACCACCTAATTGGCACCAATGAGTAAAATCTCCTTGTGATTCGGGACAACATAATATCAGCAAAGAATGGGCTAAACTATTAGTAGGCATAGAAACTATAGTGGTTAAAAAATTACAACCTTCCAAATAGGAATTGGCCAATCCATGAGTATACCATGAAGTCACAAAGGTTGTACCTATAAACCATCCACCTAGGGAAAAATAAGAACAAGGAAAAATCAATAGACCAGACCAACCCACAAAAATAAAATGGTCTTTGTGTACCCAGTCATCCATAGTATCAAATAAATTTTGTTCATCTTTGGAAGACTTTCCAAGGGCTATAGTCATAGTGATCCTCCTATTTAACTATTCTAACCTTTTTTGAGCACCCTATTTGATATAATCAAAAGGTATATGCTAGTTTACATATCTATGGACAACTTTTAATCCATCATCCCTTTAAAAAAATTGGGTTTCAAAGATTCCTTGTTGGCACATATATTATTTGCTAAGCTAAACCAATCTAATATAGATAAATGCATGATGTTGTTTGTATTTAGTTTCTTTTTTATCCTTAAATTACTTTCTAAATGGAATAAATGTCAATAGAACAATTATCATAAAGATTTTTTATTCTTCACCAAATACTATTCATGACATCTATTACATTTAAATAGTATTATGTCATGAACCTCACTCCAAGATAAAAAAATTGATAAGTAAATAATATTATATTCCTATGAATAAATAAGAACAATAAGAAGGAGATATTTGATTAACTCATAGAGTTAGAGGAAAGAACTCTATTTGTTCTTTTCCTTCTATTCAGAAAAAAGGAGTACTATTTAACTATAGTTAAATATTAACAGTTCCTTTCTTTAATTTGATTCTCTAAATAGGAATAAATTTATGGATTAAAGATAAGGGGAAATTGACTCCATCCATATTTCAGACGTCCATCTTTATTCTTTCTAGAAAGAAGAGAATTAATAACTATTCATTTGACAAAACATCCATTAATAAACCAAATATTCAATCATTTAAATAATTTTAGAGAATTAAAAGGTCCACTTTCAAAATATCCCTCAATTTTCAATATGATAATAGGTGATATATTCATTAGTTAATGGGTTAGGTTCACTTACTTATCCTTCTTATTTACCTCTTTTGGGCTGAATGATTTAGGATATAAAAGAGTGAAAATAATTTTGTATTTTGGGATTGAAATTACGTATTCACAATTTCAATTATAATGCCTCAAAAGTATGAAAATGACACAATTCTTATGTCTAATCTTATACTATTTCTCTTCCTATAGTAGCAAGATGGAGAAAAAAGACTATTATCTAATAGTCTAGATAGCATTCTAATTGTCCTCACTCATATTAGGTGCTCTATTTCGAGCATAACAAATGTTGAACCTAAAACTAATAATGATAGGTATTTAATTAACTATTTTTCATAGTTTTTTACCTTAATTAAGCATCCTCCTATGAAAAATGAACACCAAGCTTTGTAGGAATCATTATAGGAGCCCTTTATTAGGCTTGAACCGATGACTTTTACCTTACCATGGAGTTACTCTACTGCTGAGTTAAAAGGGATATTAATCATTTCATGATGAATCCATGAGTCTACTACATATCTGATATATATGTAGTAGCAAAATAAATCCACATAGAATATAGTATTAATAATAATTTATCTAATTTACTGTTTGATGACCAATTTTATTCTGATAATGTCAATTCATCCTATTGACCCATTAATAGTTTGATAGAACTCTTAAAATTGATTATAAAAAGGTGAGATTTGTACTCCATAATTGATAGGGATATACCTTCCATTGTTTATCTACCTATTTATTAATAATTAATATGAATTGACTAAATTAGTGAATTTACATGGCTATTGAGATGACTCTCTTATTCATTTGTCTATCTATCACTCAGATCCACACATAGGATTGTCTCTATCTGAGATAGAGATCGGCATCTCTGATATTTTGTAAATACCCATAACCTATTTTATTAAATTATGCCTATTCTGATCTGTCCTATGTCAAAAAATAGTGTCTAGGACTCTTCTGCTCAGTTTCTAACATTATCTAATAGGGACCCTATCTAATAAGATTATGTAGTTTGTGTTCTTCATTTTAAAGAATTTTTATCTGTAAACATGTGCACTCTATCATATGTGTTGGTCTAAAGGACTAAATATTGCTACGATTTCCACGAGTGAATCTCTACTTTGAATAAATGAGTACTCAGTTCAACAAGAAAGGGGGGTGATATGGTTCTCGTCTAGAAAAAATATCAATTTCATAATATGGTGATATAGAGGGGGGATATTGTAAACAATATTACAAGAGGCATTTACTCAATATTTTATTTTTGATCATTATTCCATCTTTTGGTTGAAAATAATAGTTATATCCGTAGCAATACCCCATGAATTTTGGGGCTTAAACTAATCCCTTTTCATCTTTATTAGTATCTAAAAGTAAAGCCTTTTTTGAGGCTTTATGTACTAGAGAAGTTCATGAAAAATACAAGAAGAATATGAAACCACTAACATAAAGAAGATTTAGTGGTGTCATAGTCTTGACAATTTCCTAAGGATTTGAATATTATAACAATAAGTGGGGCCCTATCATCTATTGGCCCAGGACATCTCTCTTTAAATGAGGCAACATGGATTCAATTTCCCATTGGGGTACTATACTAGGAAAGAAAGTCATTAGGATACTCATTAGGTCTCCTAATGAATTTCCATTTCTTGTTCCTGGGTCGATGCCTGAGTGGCTAATGGGGATGGACTATAAATCCATTGGCAAAAAGCCTACACTGGTTCAAATCTAGCTTAGCCCAAGACCAACTTGATTGATAGATTGATATTCATAATCAATCGATTATTTTGATGAAAAGGTAATTGGTTCTTGAATCCTTGATATAGAAAAAATTGAAATGAATATATAGTTTCAATAAATTTGAAAGATAAAGGTTAAATGTTTTATCAACCCAATAGTACTTAATTAATACTAATTATTAAGTCAAATTTACCTAGTTGGGATTGTATTTCAATTGGTTAGAGTACCACCCTGTCAAGATAGAAGTTGTGGGTTCAAGCCCCGTTAGTCCTAGTCTAATAAATTGATTAATTCTTCGCTCGATCCCCACCCCATTAGAAGAACAAAAAAGGGAAATCGAGTAGACCAGGATAGATATACTGGTGATTCTATCACCATTTTGATGATATTATCAAATTATCATAGTGGATCCACACTAAATTTTATTATTTCTTTGAGATAGAAAAAAAGGCTTCATATAATTGATGAATGTTATATAAACACATTCCTAATTGTACAAATAGATCTTTGTATGAATATTGATTTATGTTAGGAAGGATAACATAGGAGGAGTCTCCTTCTAAGTCAGAATACTGCATAGATCTCTATGGATCATTCTAAATGATTTCTAGATACTATTCCATCTATCTCATGTTCTTCCCCAAAAGTGAAATATTGGTACTATTTCATATGTGCTAGTATGCCATTGAATGGTATTCTCATAATCAAAAAGATTATGATCAATTAACACATGAGGATTGGATGATGTTTGGGTTGAACTAATTATCTAAATGGTTTGGCTCATTCCAGGGTCATGGGCAATCCTTTGAATAATTTGAACTATCTTTTTAGTTCTCAGTGAACATTACAAGGCAAATTAGGGGAATTTTCCCAAATGTTTTAGCTACAGTTACCTCAAACCCTTTTGTGATTTGTCATGTAGAATCATGATGTAAGCTTGGGTATCTTGCTCACCTACATCAAGAGAATTAATTCTCTTGTCCTTTTTTTGATCAATAGGATCGATGAATGGATAGTAATATCCCTAGTAGGATGTAACATTCCTTACCTTCATTAGAAGGTAAGTTTTAAAAAATAAATCAATCAGTAGATATAATCTACTCAGAGAAATCTTTATCATACTTATTTACCCTGCCCCTCAAATAGGCAAATTCAGGTCATCATCAACGTCTCAATATTTGATTGAGATGAAGTTTTATTTTATAAAACAACCATATTTCTAAAATTTTCATATCCAATTCTTGGTGATACTATTTTTTCATTTATGTAAAATGTTGTAATTATATGAGTACCCTGATGGGATCGATTAGGAATTGAATGACTAGATCCGGTATGAATAAGAGATCATAGTATGTTATACTATTTCATTTCTATTGAAGAATTCACATCTATGAATAATTAATAGGAAGTGAAGAATTAATAGGAATCTGTTAGATTCTATTACTCTGATTGACCCTATTAATGGAATCTTATAATTGAAGGATTCAATCAATAAAAAAAATATTCATCTATACTCTATGAGATCAAATCTTGAGTTATTGTAAAACAAATGGAAAATTAATCATGGAAGTAAATATCTTGGCATTTATTGCTATTGCATTGTTCATTTCAGTCCTTACTACTTTTTTACTCATCATTTAAATAAAAATAGTGAGTTAAAGCAATTGATTTGTATTATCAATACAATGATTACTAATGTCTAGATGAATTCTATATCATTAGTAAAAAATGGGGGGGGGGGGGGGGTGTAATAGGGATCGTATTAAAGGTAGATATTTATTTTTAAATTAAGTAGTACGAAGGAAGAAGGAAACGAGAAACCTTCCTTTCTTTTCACTTTTTCTTTGTACTACTTCTTCTACATAGATCTTAGAAAAGTAAACCTAAATAGCACTTGTCCTATGGGGACATGAATGTAGGATGAGGACCTAGTAAAAAAAGTGATGCTAATCACAATACTATTAATATGCCCCTAGAAAATGTAACTTTATGGGGGTAGAACATAGGTGGTGTAGTTCTGAACATAATCTACTAAAAAGTATTTTATATGAATCTACGAATCATAAAAATGTGAAATATCTTTCTATTTATAACATAGTAAAAATATCATTTTATAGTATATAGTGAATTATAACTCATAAATAATTTCTATGGAAAAGGGATGTCTAGTTGGGATAGAGCAACATGATATGCTTCATATGTCATTGTTCTGAGAACAAACTCATATTAAATTTGATCAATTCACAATTACTTGATTAATTAAAATGTAAATTTTTTTTATTTTGATTAATAATATGCTAAGCATCATAAATTCCATATCTAATTCATACTTGATAAGTATCAAGAATTTTTGAAAATATGAGGGTAAAGGATGCATTCCTTTATCCATGTCAAACATAAATAATTCTAGAAATCTTTGATTTTTATAATAATTATTGATCATTCAACTCAGTATTATTAGATCATTATGAAACATACGAGATTATAATCTATAATTTATTTGAATAGTCTCAAAAATGACTCAAGACTATTTAATTAGTTTAAATATTAATTATATTAAAGTCCACTTCTACCCCATACTACGAGTGAAAGAGAAAACATAAAAATGACCATTACAACAACCCAAGCGATACCTACTATATCCATAAAAATCCCTCTATTATCAATAATAATAATCATTATTGACTAATTATGATAACGAAACTAATTAGGATAGTGCAAAGTGAAATCCTCCACCAAAAGGAATAATTGATAGTAGAGATTTATAAAATTAGTCTGTTGGAACTAGTTACTCTCTAAATTCCTATAGAGGCATGCATTTATAATAAAATTAAATCTTATCATAAATATATTGGTAATTTAATCTAAAGACACACAATTTTACTCCAAAATTTGAGTATAAATGTAAACTTTTACATTTCTTTCACTTTTTTGTACCCTAAGAAGGTGACACCTAGATTTGAACTAGGGATGGGGGATTTGCAGTCCCCTACCTTACCACTTGGCTATGTCGCCATCCCCATATCCAATCTAGATCTAGATTGAGTATTTTGATCCCCCTACTTTATCACTCAGTTATGTCGTATAGGGGAATAGTGACAATTTAGGGGACTAGTTAAAATTTTAAGTTAGTTTTCTTATGTACAACTACCAGCTGATTTATAAATTTTTAAAAGTTACTTAAGTTGTAATGTAGAGAAAGATTCAATCTTTCATATCATGTTTTAATTTTCATGATAGGATAGTGAATGCACATTTGTCAACCATAAAAGAAAAAGAAATATAATTTATTATTTTAGAAACTAATTTATTCTTTTCCCTTCATTCAATCATATAATTATAATGTGATAATGTATTATTACATTTGATACATTTGAAATTAATCCACCTTGTTTTAACCTTTAAGGAAGATTTGATCCCATTCTACATTTTATGTAAAAGAAAAAAAACACCTTTTCTTTTTCTTATCTTTTTACTCATATCTAAATATGCGTAGAATTTGTACGGGATATAGTGAACAAAATAGACATGAAATTTTTTATCAAATTTATTCTATTCGTATAGATCAATGAGGAATAAATAATGAAATAAATTTTTTATAGGAAACTGCCAATGTGACTCGATGAAAATAAGGGAATATTTATAATCCCTGAATTTGGTAAAATACAAATTAAAGGATTTTGTCATTTCATTGATCAAGGCTTAACAAAAGAACTCGATAAGTTTTTGAAAATTGAGATCCCAAATAAAAAAAAGAATTGAGGATTTTTGGGAATGAATATAAATTAGTAGAACCCTTCATTAAAAATAGAGATGTTGTATACCTATCCCTTACATATCACTATAAATTATATGTACCATCATGATTTATTCATAGAGCTTGTGGAAAGACAAAGATACAGAACCAAATTGTATTTTTGGGAAATATTCCTTTGATGAATTCTAAAGGAACTTTTGTAGTAAATGGAAATTATAGAGTCATGGTCAATCAAATATTAAGAAGTCCTAGTATTTATTACACTTGGGAATGAAAACCGTCGAGAAATGTTCTCTATGTTGGCACTATAATTTCAGATTAGGGAGGAAGATCAAAATTAGAGATCGATATAAGAAAGCAAAGGATATGGGTTCATAAAAGCATAAAGAAAAAAATACATGTTATACTTCTATTGTTGGCTGTGGGCTTAAATTTCAAAGAGATTTTGGATGATACTCACTATAGGAATCTCAAAACATTTCTCCTTTCCTAAAATGGAATGATGGAGTATGACCAATGATACAAGTGGAGAAATTTCAAGAAGGAAGATGCCATTTTGGCACTTTATAAGGATCTCTACATAAGTGATGATGACCCTCGAAAATACAATCTGTAATTTTCTAATTATTTATGTGAAGAATTGCAAAAAAAATTCCAAACTAAATGTGTATTAGGAAAGATTGGTCGATGAAATCTGAACAAAAATTTGAATCTTGATATACCTGAGAACAAGATTTTTTCATTACCACATGATGTATTGGCTACTGTGGATTACCCTATCCGAGTGCAATTTGGAATAGGTATAGTTGATGATATATATCACCTTCAAAATTGACATATTCATTCTGGAGCAGATTTATTACAAGAGTAATTAGGATTAGTTGTATATCGCTTGAAAGAAGCAATTTCAATAACTATATTATATGAATCAACCAATCATAAAATTTTATTAACTCCTAAAAAATTGGCAACTTTCATTTCATTAACAAACACTTTTCAAGATTTTTTTGGTTTACATCCTTTATCTCAATTTTTGGATCAAACTAATCCATTGGCAGAAATAGTTCATAGCCAAAAAGTAAGCTCTTTGGGTCCTGCAGGATTGACAAGCCAAACTGCTACTTTTTGTACATGATATATTCATCCTAGTCATTATGGATGTATTTTTTTTATTACAACATCCGAAGGAATAAATTTTGGACTTATTGCATTGTTATCTATTTATGTAATGCTTGGTCATTATGGCTCTTTACAAATTCCATTGCATAGTATATATGATAGATCAAAGGAAGAACATATGGTTTATCTATTACTAGGAGAAAATGAATAATATCATATAGCTACAAGAAATTCTCTAGCATTAAATCAAGGGGTTCTAGAGGAACAATTTACTCCAGCTCAGTTTTAACAAGAATTTCTAGTTTTTGCATGGGAACAAATCCATTTCAAAAGTATTTTCCCTTACCAATATTTTTCCATTAGAGTTTGCCTTATTCCTTTTCTTGAACATAATGATGTGAACCATGCTTTAATGGGTTCTAATATGCAATGTCAATTAGTTACACTTGTTCAACCTGAGAATTACATTGTTGA
This sequence comes from Torreya grandis, assembly GCA_037957365.1. Classification (NCBI taxonomy): domain Eukaryota; kingdom Viridiplantae; phylum Streptophyta; class Pinopsida; order Cupressales; family Taxaceae; genus Torreya; species Torreya grandis. The sequence continues at coordinate 1,143,368 of JARHVA010005502.1, read as the reverse complement.
AATAGGATTAGAGGTTCAAGTAGCTCTAGATTCAGGAAGTATAGCTATAGCCAAGGAAGGGGGAAGAATCCAGTATAGTGATGATATAAATATCACTATCAATTCATCTATTGTTTGAGAAACTATAGAAACATAATTGATTATATATCAATTATATAATAGTAATAATTATATGCATCAAAAACATTGAGTTTTTCAAGGAGAATATGTAAAGATGGGAAAAATTATAGCAGACAGTGCAGCTACAATAGGTGTTTGGGAAAAAATGTACTAGTGGCTTATATGCCATGGGAAGGATACAATTTTGAAGATGCAATACTTATTAGTGAACGTCTAGTATATGAATATATTTTCACTTCTTTCCAGATCATAAGATATGAAATTGGAGTTTATTTGATGAATCAGGGCCCTAAAATAATTACTAGAGAAATACCTCATTTAGATGCTCACTTACTCCATCATTTGGATGAAAATGGCCTTGTAATTTTAGGATATTGGATACAAATAGGTGATGTTTTAGTGGGAAAATTAATTTTTGAATTAGAAGAAGACTCACTATTAAATACTCCAGAAGGAAGATTATTGCAAGCTTTATTTGATATTAAGGCACCACCCACTGGAAAAGAAAATTGTTTTCTACTCCTAAAAGGTGTAAGAGGCTGAGTTATCGATGTGAGATGTATCTAGGAAGAAGAGAATTTTGGATATATATTGTGGAAAAAGTCCATGTATATATTTCAAAAAAAATTAATATACAAGTGGGTGATAAAGTAGCTGGAAGGTACGGTAATAAAGGTATTATTTCAAGAGTTTTACCCATACAAGATATGCCTTATTTAGAGAATGGAACACTAGTGGATATGGTATTAAATCAATTAGGGGTACCTTAATGAGTGAATGTAGGATAAATCTTTGAATGTTTACTAAGTTTAGTAGGAAAACTAATGAACAAACATTATAGAATAACACCTTTTGATGAAATGTACGAATTAGAAGTTTATAGAAAACTAGTGTTTTCTAAACTTTATAAAGCTAGCGAGCAAATAACTAACCCATGGTTATTTTAACCTAATCATCTTGGAAAACATAGATTAATTGATGGAAAAATAAGACATATTTTTTAACAACCTGTTATAATAAGAATAGCTTATATATCAAAATTGTCTCATCAATTTATGACAAAATTCATGCATGTTTCAGTGGACCTTATACAATGGTTACAAAACAACCTCTAAAAGTAAAATCCAAACAAGGAGGGAAACAAGTAGGATAAGTGAAAGTTTGGGCTCTAGAAGGTTTTGGTGTTGTTTATATTTTACATGAGATGTTTACTTTAAAATCTTACCATATGGATGCTCATGAAAAATTATTTGGTGTCATTCCCACTAGAGATCCAATGCCTGAACCTAGCATTCCTAAATAATATTTTCGATTACTTAGTCAAGAACTATGATGTTTAGATCTAGAATTGAATCATACTATTCTATTTGAGAAATAATTTTAGATAGATAGGAAGGAAGTTTGATCAAAATGAATTAAAATTTTTCTTTTATGAGAGACCAAGATAAACATCAACAACTTTGAATTGGATTAATTTCTCCTGAGTAGATTCTTGCTTGGTCTGAAAGAATTTTACCTAATGGAGAAAAAGTCAGAGAAGTGATTACAGAATATACTTTAGATTATAAAACTTATGAACCAAAAAGAGATGGATTATTTTGTGAAAAAATCTTTGGACCTAAAAAAAGGGGAGTTTATGCTTTTGGAAAATATTGAGTGATCAAGAATGAAAAGGAAGACCACAAATCCAATTTTTGTGCCCAATGTGGAGTTGAACTTGTTGTTGATTATTGAATTTGAAGATATCAAATGGGATACATTAAACTGGCATGTCTAGTTGTTCATATTTGGTAATTCAAATGGTGTCCTAGTTATATTATGAATCTATTAGATCAAACTTGTAAAGAATTAGAAGACCCAGTATACTGCAATGTGTGACTTGATCATAAGCTCTGATTATACAGATCCATAGGAACTATCAACCTATTCAAATTGGGATGCCCTTAGCTCTGACACATCCCTTGGGAAGAGTAGCATGAAGCTCAGAATTAGAAGCATCATGAAGAGATGTTGATAAAGAGGAATGAATCTAGGGTTAATATCTTGTATATTAAAATTGCTAATTAGACTTTGTAAAAACACTTATTTTCTTACTATTAATAAGAATGGACTATCTTTTTTTTTAGATTATCCTTGATTTATTTAGGATCAAAAAGAAGCTATGCTTATATGAGTTTATTCATCACGCATATTCTTCAAATAGTATTGTAACCATTGTAGTAAAGTAGAAACCTACATGATCAAATAGAATGAAATACAGACAAGTAAATCCCTTATGAGTTTCAAATGAATTGAATGTCTTTCACAAAAAAAATTATCATTCAAAATGGAGGAGACTTCCAAAGAATTCCATATTTATGTCGTAATACAAATCATAAACAAATATTAAGATTAACTTGGAACTTGAGAAAAGAGTAACTATTTAGTCTTTCTATAGAGCAATACATTATCACTTTCAGTTTTGGTATAGTTACTTGAGCCAGATGAGAGGAAACTTTCATGTCTGAGTCTGAGGGGGGGGGTCCTAGAATAACCTATCCAAATTTTATATTACTAGGTCCATGGATAACAAGCCAGCTTTATTGTGATTTCAGGGTTCACTTAAATATGAGCATCAATCCTAGCTAAAGATTATTGCTTATTATCTCTCTTGGGATTTTGGGCTATTACAAGAGAGAGAACTAGCCACTGGGGGAAAAGGTATCAAAGACCAACTAGTGGGCTTAGATATACAAATTATTCTGGATCATTCATATATGGAATAGAAGAGATTGGATGAAATAATATCCATACTATTTATGGGGACTACTAATGCCAAAAATGATATAGTTTTTGATAAGGGATTAAAAAAGATGTATGATAAATTGAATGAGCAAGAACTTTAAAGACTTCTAAGAAGAAAGGATATTTTGGTTAGATGCATGAGATTAGCTAAATATTTTATTCAAGAAAATATAGAACCATAAAGGAAGGCTTTATCGCTATTACCAGCTCTTCCTCCTGTTCTAAGGCCAATGTTTCAATTAGATGAAGTTGGACTGATTAGTTCGGATCTCAATAAACTTTATCAAATAGTTATCCATCAAAATAATGTTCTTATTCACCTTATAAAAAATACTAATGTATTTGTAATTCTAGATTTATTGAATGATCAAAAGAGATTAGTCCAAGAAGCCGTAGATGCACTTCTTGATAATGACATCGGTGGACAACCAATGAGAGACAGTCATGATAGACATTATAAATCATTATCAGATTTCATCCAAGACAAAGAAAGAAGATTTCATGAAAATTCACTTGGAAAATGAGTTAATTATTTAGGTCATTATGTTATTGTGGTAGGTCCCCTTCTTTCATTGTATCAATGTGGATTACCTCGAGAAATTACAGTAGAGAATTTTCAAGCAATTTTAATTTATGAATTAATTGAATGACAAATTGCTCCCAATCTAAGAGCAACTAAAAGTATAATTTGAGATAGGGGACCCATTATATGGAACGTACTTAAAAAAATTATGCAAAGACATCCCATACTATTAAATTGAGCACCTACATTACACATATTAGGAATACAAACATTTATACCTATTTTAAAAGTGGAACATGTTATTTGTTTACATCCATTAGTTTGTGCAAGATTTAATGTGGATTTTGATGGAGATCAAATGGCTATCCATGTACCTCTATCAATGGAAGGTCAAGTAGAATCTTGTTTACTTATGTTTTCTCATCTCAATCTTATCTCTCCAACTATAGGATATCCTATTTGTATATCAACTCAAGGTACACTTCTCAAACTTTACAAATCAACTCTTCAAAAAAACCAAGGTATTTATGAAAATAGGTACCACCTAGATAACTCAAAAAATAAGATCATTTCACCTTCATTTTCTAGTTATGATGATGCACTCAGAGCTTATCAACAAAAATGAATTGATTTAGGCAGTCTATTATGGCTTCGGTGGGGGAGAGATATAGATATCCCTATTATAAATTTAGTAAACTGAGAAGTCCCTATCGAATTTCAATATGAATCTTTGGGTACTTTCTATGAAATCCATCAACAGTTTTGAATAAAAAATTGTAGAATGGGAGAAATACATAATAAATACATTTGAACAACCATTGGTCGTAATCATTTTAATCAAGAAATAGAAGAAGCCATAAAAGGTTTGTGGGATTATGATATCTGATAAGAACTGTCACTATCCAGAATATAATATTATTAGAGATCAAGTAGAAATAGAGATAAAGGAAGCCTTCTGGCTTGAACCCATTACTGAATCCTGCTACCCCAAATGGGAGGTTTTTTCTTATGGCAGAACCTAATTTTTTTGAAGTGCTCTTTCCCTTTGAAGTGCCCTTTTATAATAAAGTGATGGATGAAACTGATATGAAGAAACTTATTAGTAGATTTGTAAATCAATTTGGAGTGACATATACATCCCATATATTAGATTGACTGAAGACTTCAGGTTTCTAGCAAGCTACTGATGCAACTATTTCATTAGGAATTGATGATCTTTTAACAACACCATCTAAAACATGGCTTATCTAAGATGCATAGTGACAAGGTTTTGCTTTGGAAAAACATCATTATTATGGGAGTGTACATGCAGTGGAAAAATTATGTCAATTCATCAAAATATGGCATGTTACCAGTGAATATTTCAAATGAGAAATGAATCTAAATTTTAGGATGATTGACCCTTTTAATCTAGTCCATATGATGTCCTTCTTGAGAGCTAGAGGAAGTACATCTCAGGTTCACCAATTAGTAGGTATGAGAGGATTAATTTCAAATCCTCAAGAAAAAATTGTTGATCTGCCCATTCAAGGAAATTTTGTGAAGGTCTCTATCTAATGGAATATATTATTTCATGTTATGGTTCTCATAAAGGAGTTGTGGATACTTCTATATGAAGAGTAGATGCTGGACACCTCACACATATACTCGTTGAAGTAGTATAACACATCATTGTGCATAAAGCAGATTGTGGCACTATCAAAGGTCTTTATATATATATATATATATATATATATATATATATATATATATATATATATATATATATATATATATATATATATATATATATATATATGGGAGATGCATTGCCGCGTGCAATGCATCTCCCACTTATATATATATATGTGTGTGTGTGTGTGTGTGTGTGTGTGTGTGTGTGTGTGTGTGTGTGTGTGTGTGTGTGTGTGTGTGTGTGTGTCTATATATATACACACACACACACACATATGTATGTATGTATATATATATATATATATATATATATATATATGGGAGATGCATTGTCATGTGCAATCAAGATATTGGGATTAAACTTACCAATCAATTACTAAACCTCCAAACACAACCAATATATATACAAACCCCTTTTACTTACAAAAGTATATCTTGGATTTTTCAATTATCAATGCATCTCCCACTTTTATATATATATATATATATATACACACACACACACACACACATATATGTGTGTGTGTCTATATATACACACACACACACACACATATATATGTATGTGTGTATATATATATATATATATATACATATGTATATATATATATATATATATATATATATATATATGTATACATATGTATATATATATATATATATGTATATATATATATATATACATATGTATATATATATATATGGGAGATGCATTGTCGTGTGCAATCAAGATATTGGGATTAAACTTGCCAATCAATTACTAAACCTCCAAACACAACCAATATATATACAAACCCCTTTTACTTACAAAAGTATATCTTGGATTTGTCAATTATATTATGGTTAGAGTACTGCTTATAGCAACATAATAAAATTAGGAGAAGCAGTTAAAATTATTGTAGGCCAATCAATTAGAGAACCAGGGACTCAACTAACATTAAGGACTTTTCATACTAGTGGGGTATTTACAGGTGATATTGTAGAACATATACAAGCCCCTTTCATTAGAAAAATTGAATTCAATGAAAATTTGGTTTATCCTACACATACACATCATGGACATCCTACTTATATATGTCATATAGTTTATGTGTGACTATTGATAGTCAAGATAAAGTATAAAACTTAACCATTCCTCCAGAAAGTTTGCTTTTCATTGAGAATCATCAACTCGTGGAATCTGAACAAGTTATTACTAAGTTTCATGCTAAAACATCACCCTTCAAATAAAAAGTGGAGAAACATAGATATTCTGACCTAGTAGGATAAATGCACCAGGGTATCCCTATGTCTAATTTTATATTATAGATAACTCATTTATAGGTATTATCGGGAGGTATGTACGAATTCATTGTAGTACCTTTTTATTAATTTCATAAAGATCAAGATCAAGTGGATAGTACACCACTTCTTCTTGAAAAACATTAATCACTTTTGAATTATTCAGTGGATCAAGTGAAACATGAATCAGTTGACTCAAACTTTTCAAAAATAAAATTATGTTATTCTGAAACTGATCAGACCATATCTAACAAAGATCAAAACTCTATTTATTCCACCATTCTTTATGAAAATACCAATATTATGGGAAAAAAGAAACAAATTGACTCATCGTACCCTTATGGTGTGATAAAGAATGGGTAAAGTGAAGAATACCTTATCTTGATTTGATTCTTAGAATACCTAGAAAATGTATTCTACTAAAAAATTAGATTTTTGCTCTTTTGAATGACCCTCGAATTGATAATTCAAGAATAAAATATGGGGAGATCATCAGCGGTGATTCAATTGAAAAAAAATTTATTTCTCTTGAAAATCCATTAGCTGGAGGATTAAAACAAAAAGAGAGAGGATTATGCTTCTCTTATTTCAGTAAGAACAAATAAGATCATTATCAATATGATTCAAATTAGCTTAATGAAATATCCCTTTTTGAATATGGCAAAAGGGAAAAATACAACAAGTTATAAATGTATGTCTCATAACAAATTAAATCAAACTAATCCTTTTTCTTCCAATGATAAAAGTCCCTTACTTAGTAAGGGGACTATTCGTTCATTACCTAATGAGAATAAAAAAGGTGAATCTTTTATGGTTCTTTGCCCTTCTAATTTTTTGCAAATTGGTCTATTTAAGGATTCAAAAGGTTTCAATACAGTAAAAAAATTAATTCAAAAGGATCTAATTAGATAAATCATTGAATTTTTAGGTCTCTTGAGTCACTCACATAGTATTGCTAACTATTTCCCATGCTCCCATTTCACAACTTATAATAAAGTCTTACTAAGCAAACATTCAATTTTTGACATTTACTCAAATAATTTCCAAGTACCTAAATGCTATTTTATGGATGAAAATACATGAATTTATAAATTTGATTCATGCAGGAATATTATTTCCAATTTATTAAATTTTAATTTGTACTCCTTATCCAATTTTTGTGAAAAAATATTTCCAGTAGTTATCCCTAGATAATTATTTTGTGAAAGTGTATGGATATCTAAAGATGAACCAATCCATGCATCTGGTCAAATTATATCCATTCATGAGGAATCTTTAGTCATTAGATTTGCTAAACCCTATTTGGGTACTCGAGGAGAAAATCTTTATGGTAATTATAGAAAAATTATTTACGAAGGAGATACATTGATAAATCTATTATACGAAAGATTAAAATCTGATAATATAATTCAAGGTTTTCCTAAATTTGAATAATTTTTAGAAGCCTCTTCAACTACTTCAGTATAAAAAAATTCAAAAATTGAATAAACACCTAGCAAGATCTCTTGGAAACTTTTGTGGGTCATTCATTAGTGTTAGGATAAGCATGGATCATAGTTAGATTCAGTTGGTCAATCAAATTCAAATGGTTTACCAATCCCAGAAGGTACAAATTTTTGATAAACATATAGAGATTATTTTACACCAAATGACACCAAAAATTTTAATTGTAAATGTGGATAATTCATAAAATAGAAATTTGGAAAATGGATTGGGTAATTTTTTTAACTGGGGAACTCATTGGATTATCACGAGCATAAAGAATAACAATTTTATTGGGAATAACAAAGGCATCTATGAATACTCAAAGTTGTCTATCAGAAGTGAGTTTCTAGGAAACTGCTCATGTCCTAGCTAAATCTTCTCTTTTAGGTCGTATTGATTGGTTGAAAGGCTTGAAGGAAAATTTTATTTCTTTGGGGTATGATACCTGTCGGTACTAGATTCAACCATTTGGGAAAATGGAATGAAATAGATCTTACAATGGGGAATATAAATATATTTAGCAATAAAGTGAAAGATATTTTATCTCATCATCAATATCAAAATAATAATCAATATAAAAAATTCTATGTTTTATCTGTTAAGCAAAAAAATTCTTAAAAATTAGTAAAGAAGAAAAAATCAAAATGACCAATATAATAAATAATTTTTAGAAATGAAGGAATTTATTAGGATATCAAATTAAACGGATATCTCATACCACATATGATATGGGCAAGCAATCTTGGAAATGGAACCCATTCCATCAGAATGTATAAATTACAGTTCATAGTGAAAAAATAAATGAAAACAAAATAATGAAAAATAAAATAAATGACAAAAATAAATTGGAACATCAACTTAAAAGAGATGATATGAGTAAGAGTTCATTTCGGTCATCAGACTAAAAAATTGAACCCTAAAATGGCACCTTATATTTTTAAATATTGTAAAGATTTTCATATTATAAATCTAATTCAAACTGCTTATTTTTTATCAAAATCTTATGATTTTGTTTTTGATGGAACAAAGAGAAGAAAAAAAATTATGATAGTTGGTACAAAACATCAAGTAGTTGATTCTACTAAATTTGTTGCTTTAGCAGCGTGATGTCATTACGTCAATAAAAAATGGCTCGGGGGTATGTTAATTGATTGGTTCACTATAGAAGCAAGACTTGAAAAATTGAAAATTTTGATGAAAAAATAATATGAGAGGATTCAATAGATTTATGAAGAAAGAAGAAGAAATACTAAAGAGAGAACTAAAAAAATTGCTTGAATATTTAGGTGGGATTAGATACATGACAAAATTTCCCGATATTGTAATAATTCTTGGTCAAAAAGGATAATATACTGCTATTTGAGAATGCATAACTTTGGGCATTCCAAAAATTTGTTTAGTTGATATATATTTTAACCCAAATTTCATGGATATCCCAATTCCAGCTAATGATGATGGTAGAGGACCAATCCAATTGATTCTAAAAAAATTAACTTCAGTAATTTGCATGGGTAGAGAAGCTAGAAAAAAGGTTAATTAAAAATGAAAAATGGGAAGCTAGAACTGAGTTGGCTTGGCTACTATTCCCAAATCTTAGAAAATAGATTAAAATGAAAATATTCTTATTTAAATAAATAAATCTCCTTAATCAATCAAATAATTATTCCATTATTTTATTTCATGGCCTGACTAATGATAGTGAAATAATTGAGGAATTGGTCATTGAACCAAAATCAATTTTTTTGAAATTCATCTTTGTAAAGAACACTATGGATATTTTACAATTTCCTATTAAGATTATAAATCATTTCTACGATATTTATGGTGTGAAGATAAGTTAACATTTTTATTAGCAAATAGTGGGGTTTCAAGTTCCTACACAAGTACTTATAACTTCCTGGATTGTAATTGTTGTCTTATTAGGTTCAACTACTATGGCTATTCAAGATCCACAAATCATTCTGATCAGAGCTCAAAATTGTGTTGAATATGTTCAATTTTTTCGAGACTTGGCTAGAACTTAGATTGGCGAAGAAGAATATGGTCCCTGGGTTACCTTTATAGGAACTATGTTCCTATTTATCTTTGTTTCTAACTAGGTAGGTAATCTTCTCCCTTGGGGAATTATTAAATTACCTCATGGGGAGTTAGTTTCACCTAAAAATGATATTAAACTACAGTGGCTCTAGCTTTGCTCACATCAGTAGCCTATTTTTATGCAGGTCTTACAAAGAAGGGTTTAGGCTATTTTGGTAGATATATTCAGCCAACACTAATACTTTTCCCAATTAACATTTTAGAAGATTTTACAAAACCTTTATCACTTAGTTTTTGTATTTTTGGGAATATATTAGCTGAAAAATTGGTAGTTGTCATTCATGTTTCTTTGGTGCCTTTAGTGGTTCCTATACCTCTAATATTTCTAGGATAATTTACAAGTGGTATTCAAGCTTATATTTTTGCAACTCTAGCTATAACTTATATACGTGAATCCATGGAGGGTCATCATTAATCCAATTAGATTCTTTTCTAACCTTCCAACTCGTATATTAATTATTTAGATATTATGAAATAGTAGGTGGGATGTGGAATGTTCTTTCCATTTTGATTATACCTTAGATAAATGGATTCCAATACCTAATCTCTAAGGTCTTTGTTATAAATATTTAGGATCAGTGAACTACTTAAAATGGATATATAGAATAATCATACTTTTTACATTCATATCTATAAACAAAATTCTATAAATAAAATGGAACAATTTCAATAATGGGAACTGGTGGAGTAAAATATGTATCCCGGTGTAGAACAATGAATTAACCCTGAAGGATTATAACTTATGTAATATAATCACATATAATATCTATATAGATTATATGTATATATGATCTCAATAGATCAATATATCAATAGAATGATTTTTAAATAGCCACCAATATATGCAGCATGATGTAAAAGAAATAAAATATGCCTATATTTCATAATGTATAAAACAAAATAACTATCTATTTTAAAGGCTAGATAATTTTTCTATATGGTCATATCATTGTTTTTAATACCATTTCATCAGGATTTAGTTGTTCCATATAAATTTTTCTCTAGTTGGATGTGAACAATCAAATCAATAGATAAAACTATCGTAGTATCAGCCATTTATAAACCTTAGTAAGAGGAGATTACTATGAATCTCTTGATTTCTACTGCTTCCTTTATTGCTGCTAGATTCTCCATAGTCTTCGCTTCTATTAGACTTGGTATTGGTCAAGGCATAGCTTCAAGACAACTAGCAGTGGAGAGTAAAATACGAGGTACCTTACTACTAAGTTTAGCTTTTATGGAAGCTTTAACTATTTATGGATTAGTTGTAGCCCTAGCACTTTTATTTGCTAATCCATTTATTTAATCTAAGTAACAAAAATCCTTATACTTTGTTATTCTAAGTACCCTCCTCTAAGACCTAGTTCAGTTGATAAAGGAGGGGCTAGTCCAAATAATGAAAAAAAAAATGAACTTATACTTCACTTGTTTTGATCAGAAAGATTCGTAACACTTGAAGGATTGGGTAAATCAAGCAAAGTTTTTTTTTTTAATTTTCTAATTGTATTAGTATCCTTATTTATAGTTATATGTGACCTAAGATAGACTAAGTACTTGAAATTTCCTTATTTGAAACTAGAATAATAGAGTCAAGTTAGATTTTTTTTTTGTAAAAGTTTAATATCCTTATATATGAGGAGAGAGCATATGAAAAAATGTAACTAATTCTTTCATTTCCTTAGTTTATTTTCCCTCCACTTGGGGTTTTGGGTTAAATACCAATATTTTAGAAATAAATATAATAAATATTAGTGTGTTGCTTGGTGTACAGATCTATTTCAGAAAGGGAGTGTGTGCGAGTTGTATATATTGAATAATATAGCTAGGTCCAACCAGCTACACTTTGTAGATAGAAAAGTGCATGATCTCAATGAATTACTTCTAAATGGGAAATAATAAATATGGAAGAACTATAGCATTTCATAATTTATTGGAAAAGAAAGAAATTTATTTCTTCTACCAACCAATAAGAAAAAATCTATAGAATGGTTAAATCTAAACTACTTTAAGTCCAAGCACAACTAGGTACTCTTTCCACTGCTATGCGAATATGAAATGGGTTCAAAGGCATTGTTGAGGATTGATCTGATATATATAACATTCATATCAATGAAATTGATTCAATCTATCTACTAAAAAATAGTGCTAATCTCCCATCCAATTTTTTTGGTTTTAATATGGAACCGATGACCTACAAAGGAGAAAATTTATTCAAGAAAAGGTAAAGAGGAAACACGAATGAAAAAAAAGGAGAAAAAAGAGAAAAATAAAAGAACAAAAACTTTTTTGATAATCAAAAAATCCCTTTTGGAAAATGAGCCCTTTAGAGATTTCGATATTTGATATATTTATCTTATTCTTCCATTAATATGAATTGAAAGGGAAGGCTTGGTGGAAAAAATGGGATTGTCCCAAAAAATCTAAGTAAGAGAGCTGAATGAATTGAAAGGATTGTGTTCAGTTTGGGAAGAGTTTATCTATTCATAACTTGAATAAATTTATAATCTAATCTCATTATGTAATCTATTAGATAACTGTAAATAGAAAATATTAAGTACTATTCAAAATTTTGAATAACTATGTAAAGGAGTTGTTGATCAGCTTGAGCAAACCTAGGCTCGCTTCCGGAAAGTATAAATGAGAGCACACAAAATTTGGGTAAATGGATACTCTCAAATAGAAAAAGAAAAAGAGGATCTCATCAATGTTGCTTCTACTAATTTGTAACAATTAGATAATTTTAAGAATGAGACTGTTTACTTTGAACAACAAAGAGTAATTGAACAGGTTTGACAACAAATTTCTCGCCAAGCTGTACAAAAAGCTCTAGGAACTCTGAATATTCATTTGAATAGCGAGTTACATTTACATACAATCGATCATAATATTGGCTTGCCTATAGCCATGAAAAACTTAACTGATTAGTTTATATATATATATATATATATATATATATATATATATATATATATATATATATATATATATATATATATATATATATTCATTTTTTTCAAAATAAAAATATATAGGTCTTATTTTTCAAAATAGAATTAACTAGTGTTAATGGTAACTATTCGACCTGATGAAATTAGTAGTATCATACGTAAAAAGACTAAAAAATATAATAACAAGGTCAAAGTTGTTAATATTAGCACTATACTTCAATTAGGACATTACTCATATTCATGGTCTTGGTAAAGTAATGGTAGGGGAATTAGTAGAATTTGTAGATGGTACAATAGGCATTGCTCTAAGTCTAGAATCAACTAATGTTGGATCTATATTAATGGGTGATGGTTTGATGATCCAAGAGGGTAGTTCTATGAGATAAACATGAAAATTTTCTTAAATACCAGTAAGTGATGCTTATTTGGGTCATGTTGTAAATGCTCTAGCTTGACCTATTGATGGTAAGGGTAAAATTCTAGCTTCTAAATTTAGATTGATTGAATCTCCCACTCCAGGTATTATTTCAAGACATTCTATATATGAACCTATTCAAATAGGTCTTATTGATATTGATTCTATGATTCCTATAGGATGTGGTCAGTGAGAATTAAGTATTGGTGACAGATAGACTGATAATATGGTAGTAGCTACAGATACAATTATCAATCAAAAAGGTCAAAAGGTATTATGTGCTTATGTTGTTATTGGTCAAAAAGCCTCTTTCATAGCTCAGGTAGTTAATACTTTTCAAGAACGTGGTGCTATGGAGTATACCATTATGGTATCAAAAACTATAGATTCTCCCACTACATTACAATATCTTGCTCCTTATACAGGAGCAGCTTTAGCCAAATATTTCATGTATAAAGAACAACATACTTCAATAATTTATGATGATCTCTCTAAACAAGCACAAGATTATCGACAAATGTCTCTTCTATTAAGAAGACCACCTGGTTGAGAATTTTATCTAGGAGATGTTTTCTATTTGCATTCCCATCTATTGGAAAGAGCAGCCAAATTAAATTCTTAGCTAGGTTAGAGGAGTTTGATTGCTTTACCAATAGTTGAGACTCAAGTTGGAGATGTTTTAGCTTATATTCCCACTAACATAATTTTGATTACTGATATAAATTTTTTCTTATCAACCAATCTATTCAATGCAAGAATTTAACTTGCCATTAATGTAGGTCTTTCCATATCTAGAGTAGGATCCATGGCTTAGATGAAAGATATGAAAAAAGTACCTAGAAAATTAAAATTAGGGCTAGCCCAACTTATAGATTTAGAAGCCTTTGTACAATTCACTTTTGATCTTGATAGGAAATGATTACGTTAGTTGCTCAAACAATCTCAATCAGATCATTTGATAGTAGAAGAACAAATACATATGATTTATACTGGAATGAATGGATATCTAGATGTATTAGAAATCATACAGATAAAAAAATTTACCCTTAATTTGTGTGAATATTTATTAAAAAATATACCCTAGTTTGGATAAATTATACGTTCTACTAGGACATTCATGAAACAAGCAAAAACTCTTTTAAAAAAAGCTATTCAATAAAATACCAAACTTTTTCTACTTCAAGAACCAAAATAGAAATTTTGGATTTGATAGATCATTCAGAACAAGATGGAAGAGCTTTAATAATCACTTTGCTACATTTCCAAGCAAAATAATCAATCTTGGACAATTAATTGAAGATTATTATGTCCAATAGGATTTGAATGTATACCTAAGATTTAGAATACCTCTGTCCTATCCATTAGATGATGGATGCTCTTTTTCTTAATTATTTCCTTCAAATACTTTATCGTTAACAAAAACAAATCTGACTTTTTATCCATCCACGAGGATGTTTCAAAAAGAAATAGAAAGAATAGATATGTTGGACATCAAAAATTCATTTTGAAAGAGGAGAAGTTGCCCCCAATAAAATATAATAAGGAATGTGAGTGGGTAATGAAAATCAAACCTACATCATTAGCTTGGAAGGCTAGGGGTTATAGTCGACATCGATTAACACCTCTAATTTAGAACCAAACATGAAATTTTCATTTCATTTAGCTTCTCCATGGTAGAAAGATATAAATGGGGGTCAAGAATAAGATTATTGACACACACAAAAATTTTGTGAAAAAAGAATTCACATTCCAATTTATTACTTCTTTTTTTTGTTTTTTTATCTTTTCTTATTAAAGAATGATATTTTTTGCTCCATAACATCTATGTTAGTTTATTTTTATTTTTTTATTTTAATCCATGGACTGAATAACTACTCACTTGATATATGATCCCTATAGAAAGATCAAATTTTCAATTTGATCAATATTTGACTATTGAATCTTTCTAGTTATTTCATTCCCTATTTCTACTGATTGTGATCCTGCTAGAAATCAAATTCCACTAAGCTCAAACGAAATGATAGTGATTGAATTAAACCAAATTCACCATTATCTAGCTAGTTAACTTTAACTTTTGTTGTTATAGAAGTTGAACATTTAGTTATGATGAAACAGGATCTTTTGATATACATAGATCATTGATTGATCTGATTGGAAATATTGGTCTAATCTTTAAAAAAAATTGTTTTGTCATCTTGAATAGAATTTAAAATGTGTTTATTCATTTTTCTCATTCTAGATCCAGGTTATGAGAATGTGTACAATTCCTTTTCTAAACTAGGATATTCATAGGAAATGTTTTGAACCTAGATAGAAATCTAGTTTTTTCATAACTAGTGAGAGTTGAAAGAGAGATCCTTAAAATCTGTGAGTTACTAATGGAATGAATCACACTTTCACCACTAAAATATACCTACCATAATTTTATTGTATCATATAGATACATATTTGTCTAACACGAAGATAAGGAACTATTATCTGCTTCTCGTTAAAATTTAGTACAAGTTCCTATTCTATATCTCTCTAATTCCTATAAATTCAATAAGAGATAATTCTCCTTTACGGTTTTTACTTTTACAGTGACAACACTTAGTCACGTGTTCCAATAATACCCTATTGTTAAATTAATAATAAATATTCTTTCATTAATGATTATTTTAACAATTTGATCAACTCCTTCCTAGTCTTTGAAATATCTTTTTAACCATACCAATCTGATGTAGAACATTTCATTATAGCCTTGAATATCTAGAATTATTAAAATAAAATAAATAGAGGGCCCTATCTAGATAATAAGTGATTGGAGAGGAAATAAATAAATGATATCAGAGGGTCAAATTTTGATAGCCCTTTTTGTTAATTTTATAACAAGCATTTTAGCTTTCAGATTAGCTATCTAGGAAAGAGAATGGCCTGGCCAGATACTGGGTGGGCTAGAGAAAGAAAAGAATCATTTGGAATGGAATGAATAATATAATTAGATTCTCACAAATTTTGGTCTTTATTTGAAGAAATTTTATATTCATTCTATATCTCTCATCTCAGAGAGATCGCTGAGTGGACTAAAGTGGTGGATTACTAATCCATTATATAGACTATCTATACCGAGGGTTTGAATCCCTCTCTCTATGTTCAATAACTTGAGATGAATCCTAAAAATCTATAAACCCCTTTTTATATCACTATTCTTTACTCCCAAGATTCCATCCTAGATCGTTCAATAGAAATCTAAAGATAAAGAGAGAAACAAAAAATATCACTAATGTGTAAGCGAACAGCTTGAGAGTAAGCATTATCTAATCTCTGGGATCCTTATTAGAATTACAACATAATAGATGATCAATATTTGTATCATATATTTGTTCTTCAAGACCAAGCAATATTATAATTTTTCATATAAAATGATACTATTTTGATCTACACACATTGATGTGAAGATCAAATTGAAAAAAGATGAAATTTTTTGATCTATTATGTTTCTCTTTTCCTCTTTGCTTGGGATTGACAAAGATAAATAGGGACTCAAGTCCTAGTTCAACTATCAACAAATTGACCATGTTTCTAAAAAATAGAAACAACTATATCAATTGTCTGAAAGAGAAGAAAGATATTCAAAAAATGGAATACAATATTAAAAATACTATGTTTTCAATTATATCTAATGGATATTTATATTAATGGGAATAAAATATTCCCTATCAATACCTAATAACTTGAACTCCACCTGTGATGGAGTCAGAAATGACTAAGATGAATTGAAAGGATTTAACCTGGAAGATAGGTATTTAAAATCTGTTGGGAGCTAGAATGGAATTGATGATTCACAAAATAAGTAACAAAATAAGGGAAAAGAGTTATACAAAATTGGATTAATTAAATTAATCCAAGATAAATAAATATACTAGAATAAAAATATTGAAACAATATTTGAATGAATTTGCATGAAGTGAATGTTTCCTTTTTACAAAGAAGAATATAATACCTTTTCTATAAGATTATCGAAAACTTACAATAGCTTGCCAAGCAAATTCTAATATAAAAAAGAACAAAGGTATAATTGGCATTACATTCAAAATTGGATCAGAAATCACATAAGCCTCGAGCAATTTGGCAAAAAAGAGAGTATTGAAATGAATTATGAAAATTGTCTAGATAAACATTGCGGTTGAGGATAACTAGCATTTTGATTCTCCAATGAATAAAAATGATGTAAATGCCCAAAAATATTTTACCAATCAATCAAAACTCTTCAGAAAGATTAGAATTTTAGTATTGGGTTAGAAGGGATCATTTATTCTTACAATATTTTAACCATTCTGATAGAGAATGACCAATGAATATATATTCTTGTTTCTTTTTTCATCCCCCATATAATGATATATCTGATTTGATCAAGAATCTATGTCCCTCTAGTTTTTCCAAACCAAATTGCGTAGCATTAGATAAGAATGAATCTCTAATTGAAATGTATTCCAAAATTTGGAAATATTTTGGAATATGAGTATTTATTAGCACCAGATAAGAATGGGGCATGGCTAATCAGTAAGGTAGCGGGTTTTGGTCCTATTATTGTGAAGGTTTGAATCCTTTCATCCTAGCCAGATGGGACAAATATTTAAAGAATAAAATAATGGTATAAATTGGATTTATACTTTCTTTTTATTTCTAGTCATTTCATAGACTATACTTAAGGAATGGAAATATGATTTAAATAGGTATTAAATATAGAAAGAGAAATTTTTATGCTGTAAGATGGGAACACAAATCAAATTGAAATAAAGTCTAATTTATGAAATTATCCAATCGGATGTATGATGGTCTTGCTCATATTGGAACCTAATGAGTAACTATTTCCTTCAAAAATGTTCATGCCATCATGCATGCTCCTCTAGGCAATGATTATTTTAATGTAATGCATTCTATGTTAGAATGTTAAATAGATTTTACTACTACTACTGCTAGTATAGTAGATCATGACATACTAGCATGTGGATCTCAAGAAAGAGTTGTGGATAATATTATTCGTAAAGATAAGGAAGAACATCTTGATCTTATCATATTGACACCTACATGTAACTCTATTATATTACAAGAGGATTTATAGAATTTTATGGATAGAGCATCCATAATTTTGGATTCCAATTTGATTTTTGTGGATGTAGATCATTATCAAGTGAATGAAATCTAGGTGGCAGATAGAAATTTAGAACAGGTAGTTAGATATTATTTAGATAGATGCCATAGATTAAAAAATTGGATCAATTCCTAACAGATGTACCTTCTATCAATATAATTAGAATTTTTACATTGGGATTTCATAATCAACATGATTGTCATGAGTTGAGACATTTATTATGAGATCTGGACATTGAAATTAATCAAATAATCCCTGAAGGAGGATCTATAGAAGATCTTAAAAATTTACAAAAATATTGGTTCAATTTAATTCCTTATCGTGAAGTGGGCTTAATGACGGTGATGTATTTGAATAAAGAATATGGAATACCTTACATATCTATAGCCCCTATGGGGGCTATGGATATGGTGGAGTGGATCCACCAGATTCACAAAAATGTGAATACCTTGGCTCATAGTTTATCAAGTAAAAGAGTTGATTATGAACCTTATATCAACTGACAAACTTGATTTGTTTCCCAAGCTGCTTCATTTTCAAAATCTATTGATTGTCAGAATTTGATGGGGAAAGAAACATTCATTTTTGGTGATGAAACTCATGTTTCTTCAATCACTAAGATACTTGATCGAGAGATGGGAATTCATGTGAGTTATGTAGGTACTTATTTTAAACATGATACATAATGGCTTAAAGAGAAAATCCAAGGTTTTGATGATGAAATATTGATCATAGATGATCATGCTGAAGTAGGAGATATGATCACTCATGTAGAACCATCTATAATATTTGGTACTCAAATAGAATGTCATATTGGTAAATGTCTTTATATTCCTTATGGAATTAGTTCTGCACTAGTTCATATACAAAATTTTCCCTTTGGATACCAACCCTTTCTAGGTTATGAAGGTACTAATCAAATAGCTGATCTAGTTTATAACTCATTTGTTCTAGGTATAGAGGACCATCTTCTAGATATTTTTGGTGGTCATGATACTAAATAAATCATAACCAAATCATTATCCACAGATATAGGCCTAATTTGGAATCCTGAAAGTTGACTAGAATTAAATAAAACCCCTCATTTTGTAAGAGAAAAGGTAGAAATAAATACTGATAAATTTGCATGACAAAAGGGCATTGAAACCATTACTGTCAAAGTAATGTACATAGCTAAAGAAGAGTTCAATACCTAGCATTATCTTGGATAATGAATTTATGTCAGTATAAATATTGTGTAAATTAAGTTAATGACTATTCATAATTACATATCTATTTTATAGCAGATCAGATATATACCTTATGATAAGAATTTATCTAAAATGATGTGGTAGAAAGTAACTTGTGACTTAAATGACATGATTGGTTCTATGGAGTATGACATCCACCATTTTCTACTTGAAGATTCTCTTTGCTCAACATTTATATCCTAGAAAAGATAAGCGGAGCTTGACTAGGAATAAAATATAAATTCATTTTTCAATTAGGGGATAGAATCTAGGGTTAGTGTAAATGAAATAAATGAGCTATATCCATTTTGTAAGTCTACATCTAGGTCAAAGATTATAATAGTGAAGTGGAATAAGGAAACAATTCTTGATCTAAGTTGAACGATTTTGAGAAAATTTAGATCGAATTCAACAAGGATCAATCACGTCCTATTGCTCGACGTGGAAAATAATGAAATATATGTTGTTGTCATTCTATAATAGATGGGGACCACTAGAGTAAGGCTTGGACCTAATGATTTAAAGATAATATAATTGATCTTAGAACAAGAAAATTATATTTCTAATCAAACAATTATATCACATTATAAAGGATTGAGATATATTCCACATAAAATAAAGAGAGAAAATAGATGAAAGATGGCTTAAAAAATGGTGGTAAATGATTTTTTAGTAATAGTCCATGGTTTTTTAACATTACTCAAGCATACTTGAGCTATGAGTACAAACTTTATCTTTATTATCCTTGAGAAGTTAAAGGAATAAGATGATTAATAACTTTAATTTATAAAGTTTATCTAGTTAGATATTCCTTCTATAAATAGGGAGAGCTTATACAAATAATTATTACTCGAGCCATATGAGGATAAACCTTCATATACATTTTCCAGGGGGGATAGGAGTTATATTTTCTATCTAACCCAATGAGTTACCTATTGAATTGTTTCCATTGACGTTAAGTCTCAAGGAGAAAGAAGAGCTCTTTAGGAATGGGTTTTTTATGATCTAATGAATAAAGATAATACTCACTTAATTTATGGTGTTATTGTGAATTTCCTCAAATTAGGAGCTCAACCTACATAAATTGTTCATGGTATTTTTCTGAGGGCAAAAATTTATCATTTTAAACATGCTTTAGAATTAAAAAAAGGGAGATAAGTCATGCATCTATGTCTAGGTCCAATAAATTTTAATTACATGTTATTTATTTATTATTTACATTTCATGTCATGGTTATTTTCTTATTATCTATTTTTTCCCTCTTATTATATGCTCATTTCATGTATATTATTGCCCTACAATCCTATATAGGTATGCAAATTAGAAATATTTTTCTATTGATATGGAGATGAGAGAGATTCAAATCATTTGAGTAAGAATGATAAAATATGGAGTGTATAGAAGGACTAAATTAATGAAATACAAGAACTAACTTCCTATGTAAAAGATGGAAGTTTCTTGACAACAAATTATCATAACGAATAATAATTGTTTTTATTGTCATTCCTAATATAAGCGTAGGCTTTTAATTGATCTATCTAATAATTTTTTCATCTTAATGTAGTGCCAATCCATCAATTAAAGTATCAATCCAATAATCTGGTATTTATAATGGTGCATTGTGCCAATATAATTCCTAATAAATATTTCATTAGGTCCATTATTTAGGATGTTTTTGAATCATTGTGAATTCGTTTGACAGATCAAAAATAACTTGATCCATATAAATTTTATGATTTGATCCATAAATGGTAGATCTAAATTAATAGATCCTTTATTTTTTATTTTTTCCATAGAATAAATATGTTCTATTTATTTCTGATTCAAATCTCATACCGGTTCTTTCATATGGAATAACTTTGTATATCACTTTGATTACATCTCTTCAAATAGAAAATAAGGATTGATAACTCAATGGTAGAGTACTCAGATTTTAAGTGTGACTAAGGTATTTTACACATTAGGATGAAGTAAAATTTTCATCCATACCATCAGTAAAGTTAGTAAGACTATGACTGATCCTGAAAAGGAAATAAATGGAAAAAGCAGCATGTCATTCTAACAATCTTGACTTGATGAGACTATATTTTGTTTATCTAATTTTATCATTAACATATTTTATTCAAGGAGTCAAATGTATCCAATATTCTATTAGATATTCTAGGATGTTTGAATAAATGTATGAGTTATGAAATAAGATTGAATAAACACTCAATTAAGTTGAGTGAGCCAATGGAGAAAGCTAGATGGCTTGAATCAGAAATAAAAATAGAGGAAAGAGATTTTATTCCTCATTTCAATGAGGAATTCCCTTTACTACTTAGAATTTAAGATCATTTTAGTAACTAATAGGGGAAGTTTTTCCCTGTAGTAGATCAAGGATTTCTATACCCACAATGAGTCTTAAATACTCAGAAACAAATGTGTAAGAGAAATAGCATACTGACAGGTCAATTTATTCCCTAAGTCAAGAGAGCGATTGGACTGCCAAGATAAAATATTTTTGTTCTTCTTCATGATGAATGAAGATCTATTATAGATAGAATATTCAAATAAAGATTCTCTCTTATGTCCTGACTAGATTACACCATGTATCATTTCATAATCCAAGAGGTTATTCTAGGGCCCCAGGTTTTAAAATGGATGAGTTTCAAAGAGATGGAAACAAACATAGATCTTGGAAATAATTCTTTTTATATCAACTTTTTTTTAGAAGATATTTATGCAATTTCTCATGATCATCATTTAAATAGATCAATTTCCTCTGAACTGATAGAAATTTTAATTTCTAATTATTTTAGTTTCCTAACCGTAAAAAATTTGACTTGTCAGATACACCAATAGAATGATTCAATTAGTTTATTCAAGAATTGTGATCCAATTCAATTTATTGATCATAATATAAATTCTTAATCTAAACTGGTACTAGATGCTTTGACAATTATCTTGGAAGTTTCATTCACAATGCAATCAAAACATTTTGCAAAAATAATGAGTGGATGGAAGAGTATCTGGTCCATACATTGCATATTTCCCCTTATCAAGGATAAATTCCCACATTCCAATTATATATCAGATATACGAGTTCCCTACTCAATTCATCCATAAATTTTGGTGCGGACCTTTCATCATTGGATCTGAGATGCTCCTTTGCATCTATTACGATTCATTCTCCATGAATGGAGAAATAGTTTTAGTGTAGAAAATTTGTAGAAAGCTTTGGTTATAATGAGGGAAAATATGAGGTTATCCCTGTTCCTATGTAATTCTTATGTATATGAATATGAATCCTTTTTATTTCATCTTCTAAAATTATTTTCTCATTCATGATCATTATTGTATGGATCTTTTCCCAATTGAACTCATTTTGATCAAAAGATTAAATATATTTTCATATTTCCTATCAATATTTCAACCAAAAGAATCTGGTTGTTGAAGGATTCTTTCATCCACTATGTGAGATATGGAGAAATATCCCTTATAGCTTTAAAGGGTACTGACCTCCAAGTGAAAAAATATAGATATCATCTATTTCATTTTTGGAAATATTATTTCCATCTTTGGTCTCAACTGTATAGGAGATGTATTCTTGAATTATCTAAGTATGATTCCCTTTTTTAGGTTATTTTCTGAGTTTTAAAATAAAACCTCTCACGGTTAGAACCAAAATGCTAGATGATTTATTCATTACCAATCTAGTTACCAATGAATTGAATCTAATATCTCTGATAAGATCAATTCTTTTCTTTTTGGCCAAGGAAAAATTTGGTGACATTTCAGGCTAAATAATTAGTAAATTATCCTGGACTAGTCTAACAGATGATGATACCCTCGATCGATTTGATCAAATTTATAGAAATATTTTTCATTACTACAGTGGATCCATCATTAAAGATGGTTTTTATTACATAAAGTATATAATTCTACTTCCATGTGCTAAAACTTTAGCTTGTAAACATAAAAGTATGATACGTGTAGTTCGGGAAGAATCAGGTTTGAAACTCTTCACAAAATCATTCTTCAAAGAACAAGAATTCATTTCTTCATCCTTTTTAAAGACTCATTCATAGAGAGAACAATTTTGGAATTTAGATATTTTCCAAATTAAATGCCTTATTTAATTCCTAGTAAAATATATAGAATAAACAAGAGAAAACTGACTTTACCAATGAAATGCTTATCTATCAATTACCTCACTTCATGATCCTATGGAATTTTTCCACCCAGAGATCCAAATGATTAATAAATTTATTTATGGAGAAAACTTTGTGCAATGAAAATTGTAAGCACTATTTGGGGACACATTTTTTACTCTTAAAAAAGGAGTAGATAATCCACTCCATCCGACAAGGTCCGAGTTCAAGTCCTACACAACCTAGATCAATGGGATCCAAGTCCTATAGCAAGCAGATAGAAGTCTGCTTATTCTAGATCCAATCCAATTTTATTAGTAATTATTACTTAGAGCCATAGAGTAATAAATAATGTAATACAACATCTATATTTGTGGGTATAATATTATACTGTTAATATAGTGTGAAATATGCTTACAAAGTAAGCACATAGTCTATGGTAAATGTAAGATAGTATATTTCTATAGACTAATCTTAGTCTTTTATTTTTAATATAGATGTCAAAATATCTAGTTGACATACATATATGAATAATGTTATACTTTCGAATAAAAAGCCTTATGTATATGCTTGGGAGCTTCTAATGATTAAATTATAAATAAACCAAGTTCTAACCATGACCACAATTCTAGAAAGATGTGAAAGAACAAGCCTGTGTAATAATTTTTGTGATTGGATCACTAGCACCAAAAACCATCTTTACATTAGATGGTTTGGTGTCTTAATGATTCCTACCCTATTGACTACAACCTTTGTATTCATTATCGCTTTCATTACAGCTCCTCTAGTAGATATTGATGGTATTCATGAGCCTATTTCTGGTTCTCTTCTTTATGGAAACAATATTATCTCTAGTGTTATTATTCCTACCTCTACAACCATTGGTTTACATTTCTATCCCATCTAGGAAGTAGCTTATATTGATAAATAACTATACAATGGTGGTCCCTATGAGCTAATCATTCTACACTTTCTACTTGGTGTATCTTGATATATGGGTCATGAGTGGGAGCTTAGCTTCTATCTAGGTATGCATCCTTGGATTTTTTTTGCATACTTAGCTCCTATAGCAGCTACTACTACTATTCTATTGATCTACCCTATCGGTCAAGGAAGATTCTCTAATGGTATGCCTATAGGAATCTCTGGTACTTTCAATTTCATGTTCATATTCCAAGCTAAACACAATATTCTTATGCATCCATTTCACATGTTAGGTGTAGCTGGCATATTCGGTGGCTCTCTATTTAGTGTTATGCATGGTTCCTTGGTAGTTTCAATTTTGATCAGGGAAACTATGGAAAATGAGTATGCTAATGCAGGTTAAAATTTTGGAAAAGAAGAAGAAACCTAAAATATTGTAGCTACACATGGTTATTTCAGCCGATTGATCTTCCAATATGCTAGTTTCAATAACTCACATTCTCTACATTTCATTTTAGCTACTTGGCTAGTAGTAGGTATCTAGTTTACTGCTCTAGGCATTAGCACTATGGCTTTCAACTTAAATGGATTCAATTTCAACCAATCTATTATTGACAGTCAAGGTCATGTAATTAACACTTGGGCTGATATCATTAATCATGATAACCTTGGTATGTAAGTTACGCATGAACGTAATGCTCACAAATTCCCTCTGGATCTAGCTACTATTGAAGCTAATTCTATAGATGGCTAATTAATCAATCTGATGGATTGTTAGTGTGTTTCAATTTTTGAAAAGGAAAAAGAGTACCAAACATTTTTTTGAAAGGTTTGGTACTCTTTTTACATCTACAAGTTATTGCAAGAAGAGCACAATAACTTTTTATCCTGCATCTATTAGGAATTAAACCTGCAACTTTTGAATTATGAGTTGGGTGCTTTTACCATTCAACTATGGATTCTAAATAAAGCCAAAAAATAAGTTAATTCTATAATAATAAGTATCAACTTAGATCTGAAATTGGTAACCAATTTAATTCTCTCCTCTCATAGGCAATTCATACCTATTACAAAAGATTGAAATAGATAAATACGACTAAGTTGTTTGAGAGTTGCTTGAAGGTTATTGATCTTGCAACACTTTGTTGTCTAGTCAGAAATTACTAACTGAACTAATGGACTAATAATTGATATTAGTCCATTTTGGGACTTAGAAATTTTTTTATTTGTTGGAAGGAATTATTGTAGATAGAGACTTATATCATTTGGGGTGAATGTAGCCAAGTGGTTCAAAGGTAGTGGATTTTGAATCCACCACGCACAGATTTCATCCCTGTCATTCACCCAATAGAAAACCAAATAGATTCAATTCTTTGTCATTCATTTTTGGCTTATGAAATTTATTTTTACTTTGATGAAATCAAATGATGAGTGGTTGATGATAAATTAGATAATATCTATATATATACCAGAATATAGGAAGAAAATTTTTAAAAAAAAAATTTTAAAATGGAAAAGAATAAAGATCTTGATCTATTAAAGAATCAGGATCTTTCCAAAACTATTTCCATGGTGATTTCAATTTATTAATTAAGATGACCTCAAATAAATACATATAACCCATATATAACATATAAAAAGCACAAAAAGTTGAAATGATGGAACATATTAGAAATCATATGAATAAATAAGGCAAAGTCAAAATAAAAAATTAGATCAAACAAATAATGAAAATGTTTGAAAGATCAGAAAGAAATAAAAAGGAGATCAAAAGATGAAAATAATAGTCTATGGAAAAGGTATAATTGGTAAATCAATGACTGGTTGTAATATTTCAATTGCCCTAGCTAGACGTAGTGAAAAAGTATTACAAATTGGATGTGATCCCGAACATGATTGTAATTTTAATATTATAGGCTTTTTGATACCTACAATTATAGATACTTTGTAGTCCAAGGATTATCATTATGAGGATATTTGGTCCGAAGATGTAATCCATAAGGGTTATGGAGGGTTAGATTGTGTGGAAGTTGGGAGGCCACCCACATGAGCTGGATGCAGGGGATATGTAGTAGGGGAGACTGTGAAATTGTTAAAAGAATTAAATGCATTTTCAGAATATGATATGATGTTATTTAATGTATTAGATGATGTGGTTTGCGGAGGTTTTGTTTCTCTGTTGAAATATGCAAACTATTGTATCATTATTATAGATAATGGATTTGACACATTATTTATAGCAAATCATATTACTTCCTCTATTAGGGAAAAATCTCGTATACATCCACTCTGATTAGCAAGCTTGGTTGGAAATCATACATATAAAAGAGATCTTATAAATAAATATGTAGAAGCCTACCCAATGCCCGTAATATAAGTGTTACCTCTTATTGAAGATATTTGAGTTTCAAGAGTCAAGGAGAAAACCTTACTTGAAATGGTTGGATCCAAACCATCTCTTAACTATGTGTGTGAATATTATTTAGATATAGCTGATCAAATATTGTCCCAACTAGAAGGTACTGTACCAAAGGATATTAAAGATTGGGAATTATTTAGTTGACTCTCTGATGTTTATCTGAATCCTACTAATGAGGGTAGACATAAAAATAATAAGGAAAATTTACTTCGATTTACGATGGTTTAATTAACATAGTTAATTGTTATATTCATTTATGTCAATGAAAATTTATGAAACTCTCACTGTCAAATGTGAGATAGGTAATTCTCATACTTTTTATCCAATTACCTGTGTATCTTGGTTATATCAAAAGATTGAAGATAATTTTTTTCTAGTTGTGGGCACAAAGAAATGTGGTTATTTTTTGCAAAAGGCACACAGAGTTATGATTTTTATAGAAGCCCGATATGCAATGGTAGAATTGGAAGGAGATATCTCGACTCAATTGAATGATTATGAAGGATTGAAAAGACTTTGTCTTTGAATAAGAAAATATAGTGATCCCAACATCATCATATGAATAGGCACTTGTACTACAAAAATAATCAAAATGGATTTGGAAGGTATGGCTCCAAAATTTGAATGGGAAATTGGAATCCCAATTTTAGTGGCAAGAGTGAATGGAGTGGATTATGATTTTACTCAAAGAGAAGATACTATGTTATCTGTGATGGCACATCATTGTCCATAACTAGAATTGTTTGTTCATGAATGAAAAGAAACTATACAAAATTTATTCTTTTTTCATTCTATAAAAAAAGAAGAATTGGTCAAATATGCAAATCATCCTTAGTTATTTTTGGATCTTTGCCATCTAATGTGGTTTCTCAACTCAATATAGAATTAAAATGTCAATCCATTAAGGTATCAGGTTGGTTACCTACTGAAAGATATAGTAATCTTACATCATTAGGTGATGGAGTTTATGTTTGTGGTGTTAACCCATTTTTTGAGTTGGACAGTGATAACTTTGATAAGACAAAAAATATGAATTAATTAGAGCTCCTTTTCCTATCTATTTGGATGGAACACATGCTTGGATTGAAAAGATTTGTCCAATATTTGGTGTTGAGACTCAAGGTGTAGAGGAAAGGGAAAATCTAATATGGGAAAGTTTAAATAATTATCTTGATTTAGTACATGGGAAATCTATCTTTTTCATGGGATATAATCTGCTAGAAGTATCTCTAGCAAGATTCTCAATCAGATGTGGAATGATCAATTATGAAATTGGTATTCCATATATGGATAAATGATATCAAGCTACTGAATTATCAATTTTACAAGATACATGTATAAATATGTGTGTACCAATACCACAAATTGTAGATAAACCAGATAATTTGAATCAAATATGATGTATACATGAATTAAAACCCAACTTAGCTATCACTGGAATGGCACATGCTAACCTATTAGAGGCAAGAGGAATTAATACTAAATGGTTAGTTGAGTTTACCTTTGCCTAGATTCATGGGTTTGCCAATGCAAGAGATGTAATTAAATTGGTTACCTGACCCCTACAATGTCAAAAAATTTAGAAGACTTGGATCAGACCACCTTAGTGAGAAAAAACAACAAGTTTGAAATATCCCAGTAATTCTCAATCAAATTATTCAAGATAATTTCATCTATCTAATTTTATTTAGATTCTCTAAATATATAGAATATCTATATGTATGAATATATTTTGTTTGTGAGGTAAGGATCAAAATTGAGATAACTTGTGTTATTTTGAATGAGATTTGGCGATGTGAACGATATGATCAATCATTTCTTATATCTCCCATAATGGTATTGGAGATAAAAGAATCATATCTATAATGATGATGTCTACCACAAATGGATGTATAAAAAAAGTTATTATATAGAGATCATAATAGATGTATTAGATATAGAGATCATAATAGAGATAAAATAGTGTTCTCCTCAAATAGGATTTGAACCTACAACCAATCGGTTAATAGTCAACTACTCTACCACTAAGCTACTGAGGAACAATGAAGGTTTATATCTCATATATGTTCAATACTCAGTTCTTTAAACCATCTATAACAAGGAAAGATTGAAAAACTAAATCAAAGATTTGTTCAAGACTCGTGGAACACCCCTGCCTTATTATATATATTTTAATCTATATTATATCTTCCTATGTATATTATAGGTATAAAAAGTCATGATAGCAATTCCCTTTCTTCTGGAAAGCTTTCAGGACAAGGGGTGGTGGTGGTCAACCACTACCAATGATATCATTCCTCTTGACATAGAATGTAAAAGTGGGTTATAACATTTTGTAAACATAGATGGATAGAGATCATGTTGATAATTTAGAGTAATAGTATTACCTGCTTTTAATTCAACTATTTAGTTGTCACAGTATTGTACTCCTTTTTGTTATTTTTGTGTTAAAAATAAACATATATGGATATATGTCATGTTGTTATATTAATATTTTCCTTATGGTTCAGAAGGATTCAATCCTTCGTAATAATAGAAGCAAAACAGGAGCAAAAAATACCACCTTACCATTTGTCCATGCCCTATTTTTATAGGATGCTAATCAATTATTTAATGTTTTAAATTGTTTCTAATATTAAACATAGATGGATGGAGATCATTGATCTTTACATATCAAATATAAAATTATATTCATTATAATATATAATGATACATTAGATAGAGGATAATTCTTCTTGATACAGAAGAAAATAAATAGACAAATAGACACTAATTCATCTAGGATAATTCCTCTCGATAGAAAAGAAAATAAATTTTTATTTTATTCTATTATGTACATTAATTAGTAATCTATTTTTGTATTTAAAAGAATAAAATAAATACAAAAAAATTAAATAAAAAACAAAAAGGGAGGATATTATTGTATGGTTATTTATAGTTATAGCACTCTTTTAACCATGATATCATCATGGTTAAAAATGGTTAGTCTAATGGTAATATTTGGTTTTTATTATAGGTTCTTGACTACATTGCCAGTGGGCCCTCGCCAAATATACTTCTTGAGGTCCATACTTATGCAAGAAAACAATATGTGAAATGCCACTCAAACCCAGAGCTAGCAGGTAATCAACTAACCCTCTTTACCTATCTTTTTGAACCTCTTATTAAGTTAAATAAAACATACATGGTAGCGCTTAGAACTATAATGCAATTCGTGAATAGAATTTATAATTGCTCACTTCGCCATATCAATCACTATTTGTCTTTCCTTTTTTAGCATTTAGATAAATATTTATAATTTTCTTTTTATCTCTATATCAATTCTATGCAAATGAATTAAATGAATCAATATTCATTCACAATATTGATTCTCTTAAATAATCGATGAATCCAGGGAACTAAATGACATAAAAAAGATAGACTTGTCCTATGGACACAAGATGATAAATTGATAATGGATCAATTTATTTCTTATATGGATGGAATGTTAATATTCATTATTAAAATGAATAATAATATATTAATATAGACATTAATATAAAGAATAAAGATACAAATATATAGGAAGATATACGTCCCCCTCCTAGACATCTCATCCCCTCTCATAAAAAAAGACCTAAAATACCTACTCCATTTAGAATTCCATCAATTGCCCATTGATCAAATTAATGACTTGTTTCAGCTGATCTTCGTATACCTCTAGTCAAGATTATATCATAATATAGGTCTATATAGGCTCGATAATATGACCAATTTTGTATAATCTTAATCAACTGGTCCATGATACTCCTCATCTAAATAGGATGTACATCATATGATAAGAATTTAATAGGTATATATAAAATATATGCTATGAATATATCAGAGAATGCTATAACAACTGAGGGGATTTCATCTGTGAAAGATTTGAACCAATTCTCCATATGGTTCTCATTTAAATGGTTCATCGATGAAGTATACCACTAAGATAATATATCATAACTCATTCTACCCTAGAGAAAAGGAACCCCTATAAATCCAAAAAATAGAGTAAATATTCCAAAAAAAACTAAAGGTAATAGCATTGCCTTGCCCGATTCTTTCAGAAATGCAAAATATCCTTTATGGAAGAAATGATAAGTGACAACTACCCCCCTATTCTTTTTGGCTTCCATCTTATTCAAAATTTGAAATGCTTCTTTGGCGACGGAGTTATTCTTTCTTATAATTTGATTAGACATAGAATCCACTCTTATTCTATGGAATGTCTTGGATTCCTCCTCTCCCCAAATAGAAGTTTAATATAATGTAATATGATTGTTATATAGATTAAATAAATTTATATATAAGTCTCCTTCAAAACTAAGAAATACATATGAAACATATAAAAGGTAGTTAACCTTACTGTGAACCAAGTTATCCCCCCAAAAATTGGTGAATATAACTTATTATCACTAAGAATTTGGTCTTTGGACCAAAAATTAGCAAAAGGTGGAATACCAAAAAGAAAAGGTGTCCCTAAAATAAAATTAATGCATGTAATTGGCATATATTTCCTCAAACCACCCATAAGAGCCATATTCTGACTTTTATCGGGACAATATCCAACAATGGGTTCCATGTAATAGATCACTGATCCAGATCCTAGAAATAATAATGCCTTAGGATAAGCATGTGTAATCAAATAAAATAGAGTGATTTGATAAGAATCTGTACCTATAGCTAACATCATATAACCTAATTGAGACATAGTGGAATAAGCCAAGCCTCTTTTAAGATCTTTCTAAGTGAGAGCCATAGTAGCTCACAATAGATTTGTTATTCTACCTATCCAAGAGATAAGATTCATTATTAAAGATAAATCTCTAAAAAGAGGAAACAATTGAGCTAAAAGAAAAATTCATGCTGATACCATAGTAGCGCCATGTATAAGAGCTGAAATAGGAGTAGGTCCTTCCATAGCATCAGGTAGCCATACATGAAGTGGGAATTGTGCATATTTGGCTACTAGATCTAAAATTAAGAGAGAATCACATGAAGTAAAAAAGAATGAATTAAACCCATCAATGGCAATCAATTCATTTTATTTTTGTACAAATATTGAAATTCAAAACTACCCGTAAGCTAATAAAAACCTAAGATTCCTAACAAGAGTCCAAAATTCCCCGTATGGTTAGTTATAAATGTTTTTTGACAAACATTAGCCATACTGGGTGGCATAAAATAGAAACCTATTAATAAATAGGAACACATTCCCACTAATTCCCAAAAAAATATATATTTGTATTAAATTAGGATTAATAACTAGTCCTAGCATAAAAGCATTGAAAAAGTTGAGATAAGCCAAAAACCTCACATACATTTTGTCATGAGACATATAATGATCAATGTAGATCATAACCATGGTTCCAACTATTGTAACTAAAACTAATTAAATAGAAGTAAGTGGATCAATCAAGTAACCCAACTCTAATGAAAACTTCTTGTTGATGATCCAGGACCAGAAATATCGATGGATGGGATCGTCGATAATTTTTTACAAGAATAGATTGAAAGAAAGAAACATAGCTATGCTTAGCAAGAAATTGATAATAAGAGCCCATGTATGATGAAGACTCTTCATTATTCCCAGAAAAAATAAGGATCCTAATCCCATTGGTAGAGAAGTTGAAAGCAGAAGGAAAGGCACGATCTGAGCATATTTATATAGAAATTCCATAAGAAAATCAAATCATTATTCAAAATATTTTTACATACCACATTATTGGTTTCCAATCCACTAGATCTTAAAAATAATTAAAAAAAGAGAGAAGAGGTTGCATGCAAACTAGGAAGAAGATAGAATATGAGATGGGATCCAATTGATTTCATATTCCTTTGATCTTTTTTCATTATTTTTATGCAAATACTAGATCTAAACTAATCAAATACTAATATTAATCAAATATTTGTCAGATGGGCAAGAAGGAACTCTAGTCCTATTTTTCAGTCTAAGTACTCATATATAAAGATAGTTGTGTACACACAACATTTATATTTGAATGATTTCATATAATCTAGTTTGATCAACTAAAGATATAATTTATAAAACTTCTTATACTGTAGACAAAATTTATAATGGAGCTTGCCTAAAAGGAATTTGATTTATTTTTTTATATCTATCACCCCTTAGGGTTAGATGGCCAAATTAAGAATAAAATTGTATTTAGAAATCAAGTATTACTTAATTATTGTCGTGGATCTCCTATTAATAATCTGGTACATCTCTGCTTAAAAAACATAGGAGTTAGTTAGATATTATATCTAACTTGAACTATTTCAAAGATTAAATAATCCTTTATAAGATATATTCTAGAAGAACAAGTGTAAATACATTGAACAATAAATACAATTTGGATTTGATTTGTAATAGATTCCACCCATTTATAAAAATATGGGGAGGTGGGAACGAATTAACCAAAAGAAGGTGAGTCATTACTTATTTCAATTTTAAATAATTGAGGTAGTTAGATCTTTATTAAAGTTTATTTCCTTTATAAAAAACTATATCATATTACTAAGTACATACATATCCTTTACATCGAACTAGATAAATGAATTAAAACTAGTTTATATTATTCATTATGGCAGTTCCAAAGAATCATACCTCTAAATCTAAAAAAATCCATAACAATATTTGGAAGGGAAAAGCATATCGAGCCACATCAAAATCTTTTTATCTAGTTAACAGTGATTTAAAGCATTTTCCTAAGCTTTTGCTTTCTAGATCAGCTAAGGGTTTTTATTTCACAGTAGAGGACTCATCCTCTAGATCATCCAAATAAAATATAGATCTAGTAATTAATTGGTGGATACATAACACCAAAAAATATACTACACCCTCTAAGACTCTAGAAACTAGTGATGGGAACCTATTTTTCTCTCTGAAGGTAGAGATACTTGGTTGGAAGGGTAGTCGAGAAAAAGGGACATGGTCATAAATTAGTTCTACGATAGATGTTCTCTTTGACTAATTTTCAATATGGGGTGTTTATCAACCATTCCTCCATCTATTTTTCCTTTCCCACTAGAAAAAGATAAAAGTGCAGTGTTCTTTTTAATAATCCTAGATCAATGTTACCATTATATGTAGCTGGTAGCTATGAAAATATCATTATATCTATGCCTAAAATAAACTTGATTGAAACGTAGTAACCACATAACCTATGGTTAATCATATAAGTGCTTGTTTATTTCAGTCTGCTAGATGTATCATTAGAGCAATGATCTAATGATGATAAATAGTTTTTAGTTTTTAGTTCGAGATTAACCTATTCATCATTTGTGATTAAGTATGAAATCATTCTTTCTTTCCTTTATAGTCATATAGGAAGGAGTGCTTCAATTATTTAAGATGACTCACAGCTAATATTTTTTTTATCTCTACCGTGATAATCATGTAATGCCAAGACCATTTTAGATAGACATAGGGACATATTAGTAATGAAATGAAATGATTCAACCCCATTTGAGTAGCTTAACTAAAAGGATTAGCTAGCATATTATATTCTTGTGATCTTATATGGGGATGGGATGTTGACCTCCCTATTCACATCATAATCTCTAGGGTCCAATTATGCAGACAATTGATCAAATAAGAATAGAAAAGATATTTAATTCAATTCATCCTAGTTTTTATTTTCATCCAATATTGTTGTTATTTTTTAATTGAATGAATAATTATGATGACAAAGTCATTTTTAAATATAAAAACCTTCTCCTTTTTCATTCTTCCATGTTCAAAATATAGTTGTTCTTATTCCATTATGATCATTTTTAGTTTTTAAGTTATATATTTGTTTAATGGTATAACCTATTAAATCAATACAATTTTGTTTACCATTTGTTTCAGAGAAATAGGATTTGAACCTGCGACCTCCATCGCCCCAAGATGGCATGCTACCAAACTACATCATGCTCCATTAAAATAACTAACATAATATTTAATATTTAATGTTTGAACTAACATTTGGACATTGTTGATAACAATTACTCTGTTATACATATTCCCATTGACAATCTTAGAAAAATAGTCAAATATATTGACTAGACAATACCAAGCCACCATGGTGAAATTGGTAGACACACTAATCTTAAGAAGTAGTGCTAGAGAATCTTGGTTTGAATCTGAGTGGTGGCATTATTAGTAATAAGATATCATGGATTCAATCCCTTCCCAATAGAATCACCATAGATTACTTATAGAATACCTATAGAGTAAATGACTACCACTATTCGATCTATGTCGATATGATTAATGACATATCAATTGATTTTATTTTTTATCATTGATTCTATTCAAAATCAAATTAAGAAATGGGTTTATTATGATATTAAGCACTCTAGAACATATATCAGCTCATGTTTCTTTTTCTCTAACTTTTTTGTCACCCTCATTTATTAGGGAACCTTAGTTTATCAAAATGAAGAACTAATTAATTCAGGAGGAAAGGGCATGATAGTGACATTTATTTGTATAACAAGAGTATTAGTTACTCATTCTCTCTATTTGGGACATTTACCATTAAGAAATTTGTATGATTCATTCATGTTAGTTTCATGGATTTCTTCCATGATTCATATAGTTACAGAAGTATGGGGCCAGTCTGCTTGGTGGTTAAGTGCAATCACAATGCCAAGTGTTATGTTAACTCATGGTTTTGCTACTTTAGGTCTTCTAGATAAAATGTAGTAGTTTGTAATGCTAGTACCTACTTTACAATCTCATTGTTTAATGATGCATGTAAGTATGATATTGTTCAACTATGCAACTCTTTTATGTGGATGCCTATCATCAATAGCTTTTTTTATCAATACATTTTGAATAAATCGAAAGATTCTTCTTAGTGAGGACAATTCATTTTTATGATCTTTCCTTCCTAATAACAATTGGTATTTATACGACTAAGAAAAAAAGGATTTGAAAGATCCTTTTTGATTTCCATTTATCAATTATTGTAAGTGGAAATTGATTATCCAATTAGATAATTGGAGTTATCGTGCTATTGGTCTAGGATTTTCCTTTTTAACTATAGGTATTCTTTCTAGGGCAGTATGGGCCAATGAGCCTTAGGGATCTTATTGGAGCTGGGATCCAAAAGAGACTTGGGAATTAATTACATGGACCATATTTTCAATTTATCTACATATTAGAATTAACAGGGGTTGGCAAGGTGAGAAACTAGCAATTGTGGCTTCACTAGGATTTTTTATCATTTAGATCTGATATTTAGGGGTTAATCTATTAGGAATAGGTTTACATAGCTATGGATGGTTGATTTAGCATAGAACAATAAATGAGATGAATTAACATAGGATATATTCAATACAGTCATTCTATGTTATTGAGAAGTGATATCAATAGGTAGTTCATCCAAGTTATTTTAGAGGGTGATTATAGAATCATAGAAAATCACTACTTGAAATAACTTGAAATAGAGAGAAATTTTCTCTATTTTAATTATTTTAATATTTCATAAAGATAATAAGTAATTAGGCCTATTAGATAGCTCTACAAGTTAATAAATTTATGATTCATAGAAATATCGATAGAAAATAGCTTTGACCTTTTCATTGTATAGAAATAGAACTAGATCAGGGTAAAGACCATTACCTATGATTGGTAGAAAGAGATAGATCAAAATAAAACTTTCATGCAGTCTCAAATTCTTAAAATAAGGATTTGGGACATTCAAAAACTTATATCCATAAAACATTAGACGTAACATAGATAATAAATATATAGGAGTTAATATCATTCCAATTGCCGCCTATTATAGTAATAATTATTTGAAAGGTCAGAGAATATTTACTAGTAATTATTCCCAAAAATATAATAGATTCTACTACAAAACCACTCATTCCTAGAAATTCAAGAGAATCTATTGAAAAGTTACTAAATATACTAAAAAATTTAGGTATTGATATATCGATTCCTCCCATTTCATCAAGGAAAAGAGTATGTATCCTATTGTAACTTCTTCCTACTAAGAAAAAAAGTGTAGCATCAATTAATCCATGTGAAATAATTTGCAAAATGGATCCATTGAGACCTTTATCTATCATGGAACTAATTCCTATAATTACAAAACCCATATGAGATATTGATGAATAGGCTATTCTCCTTTTCAAATTATGGTGACCCATAAAAGTTAGAGCTACATAGAGAATTTGCACCAATCCTATTATTATGAACAATGGTGAGAATAGAGAATGAGCATGAGGCAACAATTCCATACTAATTCAGATTAACCCATATCCTCCCATTTTCAATAGAACTCCAGCCAAACTCACACATGTACTATAATGTGCTTCCCCATGAGTATCTAGTAACCAGGTATGTAAAGGGAAGATTGGCAATTTTATGGCATAAGCAATAAAAACCCTAAATAGAATACTATTTCTAATGTTATGGGATAAGGGTTATTATCTAATATTTCAATATTGAATGTGAGTCCATGAGGTCCATAGATACCCATACTTAAAGCTCCCATTAAGATAAAAATGGAACCACCCGCAGTATACAAAAGAAATTTTGTGGCTGAATATAGAAGTCTTCCCCCCCCCCCACATGGATAAAATTAGGTAAATAGGAATTAATTCAAATTCCCACATGAGAAAAAAAATAGAATATCTCAAGAATAAAATAATCCTAATTGGCCATTTTACATTGCCAACATCAAGAAATGCAATAATCACAAATTTTGAGTAACTGGCCAAGTAGCTAAAGTAGCTAAAGTAGTTATAAATCTCGTTAACAAAATAAGTCCAATAGAAAATCCATTAATTCCCAATTTATGATGAAACTAAATAAGATCTATCCAATTATAATCCTCTTCCAATTTAATTAATGAATTATCAAAATGATAATGATAAAAGAATGTATAAGCAATTAAAAGGAGATCTAATAAGCACATACCTAGAGTATACCATCATATCATATTCCCTCTATGGGGAAATAATGGAATTAATAACCCCATAGATATGGGAAAAATAGAAGTTATTGTTGACCAAGGTAAATTGCTCATAATGAAAAGAAAAGAGACTTTCGATATCAAAACCCATGCTAGAGATCTTGGGTTGAGTATGGGTTTTGATCAGTGAAAGATAAAAAGGAGAATGAAAAATATGTATGGGATGGATATAACTAGTTTTTATTTTACTTAGAGGTTACTAAGCTAGACCCATACTGTGAGTTGGTCCATGCCACAAATAAACACGTAAACTTAATAAATCCATTGGACAAGCGGATTCACATCTCTTACAACCTACGTAGTCTTTTGCTCTTGGAGTAGAAGGAATTTTATTAGCTTTACATCCTTCCCAGGGTATCATTTCTAATACATTTGTGGGACACGCTCATACACACTGAGTACAACCAATACATGTATCATAAATTTTTACTAAATGTGCCATTGGACCTAAGAACTCCATTAGTTAATTAAAAGTTTTTATTTGCATAATATTTTAATAATATATGGCCAATAACGATATATTATGACTATCAAGAAAATCAATAATTGTATTATCTAGGA
This sequence comes from Torreya grandis, assembly GCA_037957365.1. Classification (NCBI taxonomy): domain Eukaryota; kingdom Viridiplantae; phylum Streptophyta; class Pinopsida; order Cupressales; family Taxaceae; genus Torreya; species Torreya grandis. The sequence continues at coordinate 1,104,650 of JARHVA010005502.1, read as the reverse complement.
TATAATGGATAGATTTGGATTCTATCAGAATAATAAGATTTGTATGACTTTCATCCTCCAGATTTCACCAAATTTGGTCTAATCATGTTAGATTTGGATATGGCTTAAATTATGAATCATGTTATTGATTGATCGTAATACTATATATAAAATAAAGAAAGAGCGAGAGATATAGATCTATTTTTATAGAGATAGACCTAGTATCTATTTGAATAGGAATAGATATACAGATTTAGAATATATAGATATTACCATTTTGACAAATTAAATTGATCGATACGAGTTGATTTTTTGTTACGATATAGTACTCAAACAATAGTTAATCCAATCACTACTTTAGAAGTTGTAATAGTTGTAATAAAGATTGAGAAGATGTCCCCCTTTAATTGCCTACTATCAAAATATTCTAAGAATGTTATTAGATTTAAATTAACTGCATTCAATATTAGCTCAAGACACATAAGTGCTCTAACCATGTTTTGACTTGTTACTAGTCCATAAATACTGATAGATAATAAATAAGCACCTAAAATAAGTGCATGTTTGAGCATAATATAATAACTCCTCATACCTTAACTTCTTCAGATACAAACAAAATTTATATTAAGTTTAATATTTTCCATTATAATAAGGAATGAAATGATTCTTCTACAATCTAAAAGATCATATTTATGATACTAATAAACATGAGATATTTCATTTGCAAATTTTAAAACTATTTCTTCTTCACGAGCTATAATAATAGCTCCTATTAGAGAAACTAGAAGAATTATATAAGTAAGTTTGAATGGAAAGAAAAAATCAGTGGATAAATTAACCCCAATACATTGAATATTATTTGTTAGATCTTGTTCCTAAATTTGATCTGATTTTTGAGTAAGAGATATTCCAAACCATGATATGTTAAGGATAATAGTAATTAATGAAAAAAAAAGACTCATACAAATTATTGAAGTGATGCTATCTCCAATGGTCTAGGGGGGGCGAATTGGGATATTTTGGGTTATTCATCAACATCACGGTGAATATTATTAAAATATTAATAGCTCCTATGTAGATCAGGATTTGTGTAATAGATATGAAATCCACAGTTAATAAAATATAAAATAGGGATATACAAATAAGAACCAGCCCTAATGAAAGGGTAAAATAAATTATATTAGTAAGTAATACTACTCCTAAACATCCTAATATGAGACTTAGCATCAGAGGATCCAAAAGAATATCATATATCTATTTAGGTCAATTCATTATGTGTATGATAAGTTCAAATATTATTGCATCCCATTCACTAAAAAAAAGTGATCTCATTTTTCTATTTTCTATACTGGATATTATAGTATTTATACTTCAAATATTTCATTCAATATGAGCACTTATTCATAAATCTATCAATCAATAATAGCTTCCTATCAGTCATACATGTGACATTCTTAATGTAATGTCAATTAAGATGATTCATTCTTGGTTCATTAAAAGAATATCTTATCTCTCAGTCTTTTTGATCAAACTCGATCTAAATTAATTGGTAGAAGTGATCGAATCAGAATATTTGTCCATAGTTTCTTTAGACATAATAAGTTAGAATTAATAAGTTGAACTCAGAATTGTACAAATTGTTAAATCTTCAGTCACTAATATTGGTAAACATCATAAAGTAATATGATCATAATTTAATTCATGACAATCATAGGTTGAAAGATCATATTCTTCAGTCATTGCCAAATAATTTATGGGACAATATTCGACACAATTCCCACAAAAGATACAAATTCTAAAATCAATACTATAATTTTCCAATCATTTTTTCCCAATATCTATTCCAACTTTCCAATCCATAATGAGTAGATTGATCGGGCATACACGAATGCATACTTCACAAGCAATACATTTATCAAATTCAAAGTGTATCTATCCATGAAATCATTTTGATGGGATCAATTTTTTATAGGGATACTAAATAGTAAAAGGTAAACGATTCATGTGATATAAGGTAACCATAAAACCTTAACCAATGTATCTCACATCCTGTATTTCTTGTTCACTATAATTCATCAATCCAGTCACTGTGGAGAACATGCAGCAAATATCCTTAAGTAATCATTATCATAGATAATTCTTTCTCTTCATAGATTTGATCTACCAATTTTTTATGTCTTGTAGAATACAGAACCTCTTCATGAAGAAGAAGAAGAGAAAGTTGGTTACAATAGAATAAGTTGAAAAGAAGCTATGAATAATAGATTACCCAAAGTAATAGGTATAATAAATTTCCAATTAAGATCCAATAATTGTTCCATTCTTATCCAAGGCAAAGTCCACCATGTTGTGATAGAAATAAATAAGAAAAGAAAAGCTTTAGCTAATAGAATTAGGATCCCTATCATTATATTAAAGACCTCTCTAATTCCATAAATAGAATCCCATTCAAAATGTTCTATAATGGGTATGAATGGAATTGATAAGTTCCATATACCTAAGGAAATAACTATTATAAATAATGATGAAGCTAATAGATTTAGGTAAGATGCGACATAGAATAAACCAAATTTGATACCTGAATATTTAGTCTGATAAACCACTACCAATTCTTCTTCTAGTTCTGGTAGATCAAAGGGTAGTCTCTCACATTTAACTAGGGATGAGATGAAAAAAACTATAAAACCTATAGGTTGATGCCACAAATTCCATATTAAAAAACCATATCTACACTATGATTCAACTATATCAATTGTACTTGAACAGTTAGATAATTATAGTCAATAGAAACATCACTATTTTTATCTCTATTCCAAAACCATACATGAAACTTTCATTTCATATGGCTTCTCAATGGCCATTGAGTAATAAGAACAAAATACCAACATTTTAAAAAACACCAGAATAGAATATTCATAAATTAGACCAATGAGATTCTGTTAGCTACAATAATAGGAGTTTTTGAACCTATCTCAACTTCACTATTTTTTTTAGGAGAGAGGAAAATTTTGTAAAGGATTAATTCATTCTGGATAGCCATTCTTTTTCTAGTAGATAGAAACATATTCTAGATCGGCGTTCTATTTTAGGGAAGTGCTACTTGATCATCCCTACCAATGCCAAGTCCTTATTGTAATCCCATTTCTATGGAAACATCTCTGCTATGAAAATTAGTTTATATTTTTATTTCAGTAATCTTTTGTACATCTTGGAGATTCTCACCACCTACCTTTGCTTATTTTTTGGTATATATGATAATAACTTCATACCTTTTTTTCTTTGCCTCCCTGCTGTTGGGCCCCAATGACTAATATATGAACTAGGGTATACAGTTTTCACTGATTTTGTATGCTTTCACTCTTGTACATGGGGGATGGGACTCAATCATCTTACTACAAATTTGTAAATTTTTTGATCTCACCCATATGACTATCTAGTTTTTTGATTGGGATGTCAATATTCATTTCATTCACTTTTTCTCCTATTTTATCCTAAAAAGGGGAAAATCAATCTCATATTCCAATGGATCACACATAGAGATATAGATAACACACATAAAGCTAATGGAATTTCATAACTAATAGATTGAGCATTAGCTCAAAGACCACCTAAAAAACAATATTTATTATTTATCCATATCCTGCTATAAGCAGTCCAAGGGGAGCAATACTTGAAATGGCAATCCAAAAAAAAAAAACCTATACTAAGATCAAGTAGAACAATATGGCAGCCAAAGGGAATTAATAAATAACCTATAAAAATAGGTATAACCACTACCTCCGGTCCAATACTAAATAACCAATTATCCCCCATAGATGGAAGAATATCCTCTTTCAGATGTAGTTTTATCCCATCTATCAAAGCTTGAATAATTCAAAGGACCAGCATATTCAGCTCCAATACATTTTTGTATTCCCATAGATATTTTTGTTTTGAGCCATATAATAACTAATAATCCTATCATAATTCCCAATAGAAGAGTAATTATGTCAATTAGAATCCATATAAGACTAGAGATCTCTTTTGGAAATCCCAATCTAGAAAATAAATTTATTGCTAGTTCTTCGAGATCCACCATATTAATCACCATTTTAATGATCAACCTGTCCCATAATGATATCTATACTACCCAAAATCATCATGATATCAGCCAATTTCATTCTTTCAACCAGTTTAGGAAGAATCTATAAATTAATAAGACTAGGTGGTCAGATTTTCCATCTCCAGGGAAAAATATTATCATCTCCTATTAAAAAAATTCCTACTTCTCCTTTGGGAGCTTCTACTCTCACATAATGTTCTTTTTTTGATAACTCAAATGTAGGAGAATTATTTTTACTAATAAATTGAGATTCAAAATCATTCCATTGCAAATTTTTTCCCTTATTGAGATGTTAGACCTCTAAATTCTCATAGGGCCCTCCCAGAATTAATTTTAGGGCCTGTTTAATGATTTTTATCGATTCTTTCATTTCCCCAATTCAAAGAAAATAATGACCTAATTAATGCCCCTCTTTTTTCCATTGGATTTCCCAATCCAATTCATTATAACATTCATAATGATCAACTTTACAAAGATCCCATTGGATTTCGAAAGCTCGTAGCATACGTCCTGATAAAATCCAATCTACTTCTTCTCTACTAATAATGACTACTCCCTCAACTCGTTTCAAAAAGATAGGATTGTGTGTAATAAGCCTCTCATATTCTGTCACTTTTGGGAAGAAGTAATAGCAAAAATCTAAGCATTTTTGTATCCAACCGTAAGGTAAATCCACAACTACTCCTCCAATACATAAATAATTATGCATCATTTGCATGCCCATGGCAACTTCAAATAAATCATATATCATTTCGCTTTCTCTTAAAATATAAAATAAAGGAGTCTACACACCAATATCAGCCATGAATCGTCCAAGCCATAATAAATGATAAGCTATATGACTGAACTCTAGAGTAATCACTATGATATAGCTTTCTCTTTTAGGTACTTGAATATTTTCTAATCTTTTTGGTGCATTAACAATTATTGATTCTATGAACATAGTATCTAAATAATCCCATCATGTTACATAGGGTAGATATTATATAATTATTCAGTTCTCAGCAATTTTTTCCATCCCCCTATGTAAATAACCTAATATAGGTTCACAGTCAATAACATCTTCACCATCTAGAGTAATAATAAGTTGAAGAACACCATGCATTGATGGATGATGAGGACCCATACTTACCATCATGGGTCCTTTCTTCATAGCAACCATAATCATAACTCTTCTCCAGTTTTTTATAAATAAATGAGAACAAAAGAATGACTCATTAGGATCTAGAGTTTAATAAACCATAATTGGATCTAAAAACTTCATTCAAAGTTAACGTAGCCCATGAATATCTAATTGAGCAATTAAATTATTGTAATGAAGTCTATCATTCTTGAAGAGATAAATTAGAAGTCACTTACGTTTACCCAAAATTTTCCACAAACCTCTTTGAGATGAATAATCTCTTCTGTGCATTTCCAAATGCTTAGTAAGTCTTTTAATTTAACTGGGTAAATAACATACTTCAAATTCAATAGATCCTCTCTGGTCTTTATGAATCAAAAAGGGACGAATGGAAAAATTATTGATCATAAATAAAAATTTTGAAGTTAAATGTGATTTATTTTATTTATAGTAAGAAAAAATAATGAGACCCATTTCATTTATTTTTGGGTCATGATCTATGTATTATGATTTATTCCTAAGGTTTCCACGGGAAATAGATTTTTTGTTTTATTCCCATAGAAATAGGGTTACTTGAACCCAAATAATTTATGGAGGAGGAAGTAAAATAGGATTAACTTTGTACCTAGATTAGTTATTTTCATCCCATAATAATCTAATAAGTGGAAAAAGAGATTCACACAATAATATTCCAAATTATCAAAATTGATATAGATATTGTGATAATGTTTCACAAGAACATTATCCTCTACCCATAGCACTTTACCCTACATAAAGTGACAGATTCCTTTAGTTTTAGCCCAAAAATATTTTTTAATATCATTTAAAGGCCACATTTTACAATATTTTGGTGGGTTTCCCCACTTTGGAAGATCTCCTTGATTACCAGTATAATTTGTTCTAATTATAACAATTTTTGTTATGGGCTTATTCATTAGGGGTGCATACCAATACAACCACCACCTCTTTGGGAGAAAAATAGGTTTTAGAGCTCTTATATATCTGGCTATAACTTGATATTCCAACATTTTTTCATGTGGGACTTTTGGAAGCTACATTATTAGTCCTTTTAGAAGCTATGATATTATCGAGAATATAATATTTTGTTTATAATATAAATAAAGAGCTGAATTTTTTTTCCAACGACCCCAATGTTTACGTAAATTAGATGTAAACCCCCTTAGAAATTCATCAAATTTTCTAAGGGGTAAGTTTTTGATGTAACAAAAAGGAAGGGGTGAAGTTAAAGTTATGGTACATAAAGAGTTTATTATTGTATCCTTTACCTCATTTCTTTTTGTATGATTAAAACCCAAGAAAATTTTGGTATTAGTTAAAATATTTTTAAGAATCTCTTGTATTGATACAAGACTATGTTTTATTTTATAAAAACTCTTTTGAACATGTTCCCAATGTTCTATTTTGGGATACATACGTACCCTAACATAACAAATCGACTCCCATAATTTATATTCCACCAATATCTATTCATGCAAATAAGATCCTCTAATTGATAACGAGGCCAAAGAAAATGTCTTATCTTTTATCTTGTATCTACGATAAGATGTTCATCTTTTTCCATGAGTCTGTCATTCTGTAGGTCTTTACTATTGTCAAATCCTATACTTTCACCTAAATTATTTTTTAGATTCAAAAGATTCAAATTTTGAAAATCTCTATGACATCTTGGAATCAAAATATATTCAAAAATGAGGGAAATTTAAATGTTTTCATTTTCATCCTCCATAGTTTTTATGTTTTCACATTGCACAGATCTATCAAAAAGATTTACATCAATCCCTTTCCTTTTTAATTTCAATAAAAAACTTGCAATTTTATATATCAGGAACCAATCATTAAAGTACCCTGGTGGAAGTCATGTAGACCATCTTGTTAGATCTCTCAAAATTCTCATAAATGCGTCAGCACTTCCCTTGAAGTGACTTCCCATATACAACATAGTCTCCACTAATTCCACGTCAAGTTATCCATTATCCAAATACAGTCTAGTGGATTTTAATGTAAAGTAATTGTTGCCTAATTTCTTCTCGTCTAAGAAATGAGCTACATTTTTGTACTTGGAAAACCAAGGATGAAATCCCAACTCTTTCAACTTTTTCTTTAATATCAGTTTATAACTATTTTTTGACATTTCTCGATGTGCTAATTTATTCACTTTGATTTCTTCTTTGATCTCTTATTTTTCTTCTATTTGTTTTTTTCTCTCTTCTTCGATTTGTTCTTCATTAACTGATCCCAATTCCAATCAAAATCTAACTTCATCCCATCCCTTTTTGTCACCTTCTGATTGTTTTTCAGCATCTAGTTTCAAAATCTTGTTTTTTTGTCTCTATTCAAAATGTTTCATCCTCATTGCTTACTTTTTTGTGATAAATATTCCTAAAGTCTTGAACTAGGAATTTTATATTTTTTTTTATTTTTAAGTTTTTGATCTTGTCAATATTTTTATTTTTGAGCTCATTCAGCTCGTCGAGCTGCCCATTTTTTAATTCAGGTAGTTCATCTTTTTTCATCCCTTTTTATTTGTTTATCCTTCAAAGCCTTTCTTTTTTATTTATATCTTCTTTATCTTCTTTCTTAAATTAATTTTTAACTCTTTTCACTTATTCTAGAGTAGTTTCTGCTTCTAGTTTTTGCATTATTTCTTCTTTTTTCTCTTCTCTCTCTCTTTTTTTCTTTTCCTTAATTCTTTGTTCTTCTTTTAGCTTTTTTTTGTTTTTCTTCTTCTCTTTTTATAATACTTTCCATTATATAAGCATCAATATCAAAGTCCTCTGGTATTTTAAATTCTTTAAAGTCAAAGATTTCTTTAAAACATCTCATGAATGTATCCGAAGGAAAAAGGTCATCAAGTCTTTCTACATTTTTTACTTTTTTTTTAATGTCTGGGAAAACTATAATTGGAATTTATAATAGTAATTGTTCTTAGATACCCAGTAATCAAAATCCTTCCTATTTTTGGAGTCATCATAATCCTTCCTATTTTTGGAGTCATCAAAATCAAAGTAATCTGAATCTGAGTAATCAGATTCCTTTTTAGTTCTTTGAAAATTGGTAATAAATTAATGATCTGGTTCTGGTATATATTGAATGATGAGTCTGTGAGTATCCTCTTTCATATAATTTAGATAACTATATGCTAAAATATCATATCTATGACATTTGATCCTTTTCTAGAGTCATCGCAAAAAAGTCACAAATTCATTATCTCCCAAAAAGGATGCAAATTTACTCCATCCCAGTCAGTTACTGATTACATTTTTCCTTTTTTATGGTGCTTTTTTCCTTTTTTGTGGTGCTTTTTCCTTTTCTATGGTGTTATTTTGTACCTAGCACACCATTCTAACCATTATTTCCAATCTTTTACCCTCAAATCTTGAGGCTCTTTAGAATCCAATATTCCTTGTATGTCTAAGAATTCTTTGATATCCTTTTTGATTAAAGGAGATAAGGTTCTTTAATCCAATAACTCCATGTTCTCAGTGAATCCTCAAACCAAGGAAGAGTGCCTAATATTCCACAATGTTGTTAGTGCACTCAAAAGATAGCTTGAAAGATAACTCAAAATATTTTTTATTGGCGAAATAAAATACAACCCCAACTCCATTTATAGTATTGGATCAATTCCCATCAAAACACATTTTATAAACATCAACACTTCCATTGTCATATGAAACATTAAGGAGAAAATACTATTCAACAAAATTTATGTTTCCAACAAATTTTCCCAAGTCCACATCAGTGTACAAAACCTCATTTAGATCACATCTTGGATATTCAAGCACATGTAACATTCTATGATCTCTATGAAGTTTCACCATCCCCTCATAAGTAATGGTGTTATAAGATATGTCCACTTGAATAGTACCACCCATACTAGTATACCATTTTTTTGATAATAGTATCCCCCACATGGAAGGACAATCCACAACTACCACATCCATGTTCATAAATTTACCTAGATGAACCTCCAATTTCACTACCAATCCTTTAACTAGTCTAATAACTAGCACTTCTCTTGAGTCCATGACATAACACTTGCCAAAATCAGATGTGTTAGAGGTATAATTCAATTCGAGGGAGGGGGTGAATTAGTGGTGGCAAAGAATCTAATTTAATTTCTAAACTCTTGTAAATACTTAAGCATTTAACAAAATCATTCATGAAGTATACATATAATTCATATCAGTGAAAAATAAACATAATGAAAAATCACATACACAACACAACATCTACGTGGAAAACCCTCTTGGGGAATAAAACCCACTATCAAGCTTATAAACACATGGACCACTATCCTATAAGATGATCAAAAACAAGAGACTGACCAAGTCCTTCTGATCAGGAACCTTGGTAAAGTCCTTCTAACATAAGGCCTTTAGTGAAATAATAGTTTTGCAAGGAGCACATGCCCTTAAGCTAATCAAGTCCTTATGACCACCTGTTCAATCAAATCCTTTTGACCTACAACCTTAATCAAGTCCTTTTGACCAAAGGTCTTTAGAGAAACCCTATTTGACAAGGATAAACTACTCATAAAGAAGATCAAGTCCTTTATAACCTCCTTGAAATGAATGCTTCCACCTTAGAGTTTATATCTTCAATACTTGATGATGGACCTCTGATTATCTAACCCCTTCATGTGTGTATCTTTTGATGCACTTGAATGCATGACATGAAAATTAGTGCATAGAATCTAAGACCAAAAATGAACAAACACATATGATCATTTTATCCAGACACCTTCACACATGTGAATTCTGACATCATCAACAAGATTACTTAGATTAACTTGAACCCTTTACAAAATTGGATAATTATGCGAACTTAGTGAATTCTATCTAAGAATCTAACTTTGTGCCCTCATATAATTGACTATGATTTGATGCATGAATTGAGATCTTATGCATAACACATAGGGAATAATGTGATCAAAATTATATGACCAACTCCCACTAACTCATCCACACATGGAAACTATGACATCATCAAACTACCTACTCAATTTTTCTGCCACTAGACTCAAACTGTTTGGATGAAAACAATGGACTAAAAAATAAATTCCACTTATAACACAAACACTCTAACCACCATGGACCTATAATAGAACCCATTGCATATGATAAAATTTTTAGACTCATTCCTAATCATCTCTAATCATGAAATAAATTGAAGATCAACCAAGCATCCTTTAAGCACACTAGGACAATCACATTGCACACTTTGTCATTGTTACTTAGGCCATCAGAGCACTTCATCTACTCACTAGGACACCTCCATGACATCACCATGATCTCATTTAAAACTCTTAAACAATCTATCCCTTTGTCATTGATGTCAATGAACATCATATATAGCAATATATAGATCACCTTCTCTCTTTCTTTAAGCACTCCCAGAACAGGAACTTTCTCCCCTTTCACATAATTACAAAGTGAGCACCAACTAATCCTAAGGACTTAAAAAGACCATAAATAGGAAAAGACCATCTTATAAAGATGACACAAACTTCCCTTTACCTTGAACCTACATTTTCTTTCCTTGAAAAACTTCTTCTTGCTCCATGGGAACACTCTTCTTCACAGGCATGACAACTAATGAAGATAAAACACATAAAAACACTAAAATCTAATGTAACTCACCAAGAAAAATCTGAGGGGGACTCCCCCAAGACCCCTGAGCCATTGCATCATTTGATCATTTTTAGATATCCACACACCATGAATAACCACCACACAAGGTTACTAGCCTTCTCTCTAAGGACACTTCCATGACCATCAACAAAGCATCATACCACTCATCAATATAAAAACATATTCTTAGCTAGCTTGAAAACATCCATTTTTACTCTATATTATAGCTCCTTCACAAATCACTAGATCAAGCTCATGAACTTTTTGCTCCCCCTTAACCAAAGACCTTGTAATCCTCTAAAGTTTGATTCATCCACATGAATTATGTGCAAAAAGAGGTAGATGTTATGTATTCATATTTTATAGTTGATAGAGACACTAAGGCTTGCTTATTACTTATCCAAGACACCAAGCATTCACCCATGAAGAATACCCCACCATTAGTACTCCTATCATCCACACATCCTAACCAATCAACATTAGTATATGATTTCAAAAAGAATTATTTACACCTATAATACCATAAACCATAGTCTATGGTGCCTTTGAGATATATCAAGGTCCTTTTGATTACTTTAAAGTGATACTCTCTTGGATCATCTTGAAACCTTCCTACAAGACCTACTACTTACATCATGTTAGGCATAGATGAAGTAGAGTACAAAAGACTTTTAATCATAGACCTATACAAAGTTTGATTAAATTTTGGTGATTCATCCAATTTACTTAACTTGCATTCTATGATCATTGGAGTACCTATTGTCTCATAATCCTTCACGTAAAACTTCCTTAACATGTCATTGATGTATTAATCTTGTGAAATGAATATCCTTATATCAAGTTGATTAATCTATAATCCTAAGAAGAAAGAAAATTCTCCCAACATTGACATTTCAAACTCAGTCTTCATAGTATCTAAAAAGTCTCTACTTATTTTATCATTGTCAAATCCAAAAACTATGTCATCAACATATACAAAAAATATCAATTGATGATTACCTTCTATCTTAATGTATAAATTATTATCATCTACCCCCCTTTTAAATCATTGACTCACAATATTCTTATCTAGACTATCATACCAAGCTCTAGGAGCTTGTTTAAGACTATATAGAGCCTTCTTCAATTTACACATAAAATATTGATTACTTAACATGAAGTATCTTTTAGGTAACTCAATGTAGAATTCTTCTTCTAAGTTGCCATTCAAGAATGCAGATTTCACATCCATTTGATATACCCCAAAACCTTTGAAACATGCATATGCTAAAAAGAGTCTAATTGCTTCCATCCTTGCCATAGGATCAAAAGTTTCATAAAAAACCATTCCTTCAACTTGAAGCATATCCTTTAAACACCAATCTAACCTTTTTCCTTGTGACTTATCCTTTCTCATTTATCTTATTTTTTAAAACCCATTGGTACCTATCACATTTTTATCTTTTGGTCTAGGAACTAAGTCCCATGTTTCATTCTTTTCTATTTGATCAATTTCTTCATCCATAAGATCATTCCAATTTTCATCTTTGCTAGATTCCATAAATGTTTTGGGTTCAATAATGGATACTAGAGCTAAGTCTTGTTGATTTTGATTGAACAACATTCTCCTTATAGTTTGTAACCTTGCACCAACATTTCTAATAATATGAGAGATTGGATGATCTTTCTAAATTCTTCTATTTGGAGGTTTATTATTTTGTCTTTCTTCCTCTTCTTCATCATCATCATCTATTTGAATAGATAACTCATCATTTTTTGAAACATAATTATGAATTGATTCACTTACCTTTAATTTTGTATTTTTGACTCTAATTGTCATATCTACCCTTGCATTTGAATTTTAAACAATCTTGTGAAGTCTCTTATTGAAGAAGCTATAGGCAATAGTGATATAGAGTAACCTAAGAAGATGCCCTCATCAGATCTTGAATAAAATTTTCTAGGATTATTTTCATCTTTTTTGATGAAGCACTTGCTCCTAAGCACTCTAAAAATGTTTGACGCTAACCACTCTATTCTTCCATAAATCATAAGGAGTCTTATTACCATTTACTCTGACTTGAAACCTATTTAGGATGTAAAAAATAGTGTTGGCTTCCTCTACCTAATATGCATATGATAATTTTTAATCTTGAAGCATAGTTCTACCCATCTCAACAACAATCCTATTCTTCCTTTCAACAACACCATTTTGTTTTAGTGTTCTAGAAATAGATTATTGTCTTTTTATCCCATGTTCTTCACCAAAATCATCAAACTTTTGAGACAAAAAATCACCTCCTCTATCTGATCTCATACACTTGCTCTTTGAACCTTTATTATTTTTAGTTAGAGATTTAATTGCCACAAATTTCACAAAAGCTTCTAATTTTTATTTAATAAATAATATCCAAGTCATCCTAGTAAAATCATCAATGAGAATTAAGAAGTAACTATAACCTTGAATGCTTTGAGTTCTCATAGGGCCACATAGATCAGTGTGGATCAACTCTAATGGCCTTGTAGTGGATAATTCTTTGGTTTTGTATCTTATCTTGGTTTGATTCCCATAAAGACACGCCTTGCAAAGAAAATGAGGAACCTTATAAATCTTATTCATATGCCTTACCAACCCCTTTGAACTGATTTTTATCATATTATCAAAGTTTATATGTCTAAGCCTTCTATGCCAAAGCTAGATTTCTTCCAATTGACTTATGAAGCACACTTCATTTTTGGATTCATGGAATACATACATGTTTTTATTTGTTTTATGAATATTTAGAATTAATATTCTAGATTTTGACTTTCTTATTTCACATATATCATCATGAAAAGTTACAACATTTTCTTGCTTACACATTTGGCTCACACTTAAAATATTATGTATAAAACCTTCTACATATAAGGCATTCTTAGTCTTAATATGACCATTGTCCAAACTCATCATACCTTTACCGACTATATAAGTAGATTTATTGTCACCAAATCTAACTACACCTGGGTTAGTCTTTTTGAGAGAGATAAACATGCTCTTGTTTCCTATCATATGATTTGGGCATCCACAATCTATGAACCATCTCTTGTTCTCATATTCTTGAGTATGTAAAGGTACTTGAACAAAAAATTACTCTTAATTTAGTGATCTACCTAGATTTTGCTTATTTTCTTCATTAGACTTGATCTCCTTGAATTATTTGATAGTGTCAATGACTTGTATATGTTTTTTCTAAAAGGATCTATTTCAATTCTTAGATATGTGAGATTTTTTGTTATATTTGTAACATATGAGACCCCTTTTGATCTCTACAGAGAGAAAAATCCTTATATCTATGACCGAATTGATTACAGGAAAAGTAATACATATTGAAGACATTATTCATGTTTCATCCTCTTTACTCTTGACCATTATCGCTCAATGGATCTTCAATATTGATCCTCTTAGTGGAGCTAAAATCCTTTTTATCCTTAGATAAGAGCACATATAAGTAAGTCATGACTTTTTTTTCACATTGTTCTATCCTTTGATTGAGATATTTATTCATTATGAACTACAAATTCTTGATTTTTACCTCTAAACTTTGTACTTTTGTATTCACACTATTAACTTCTGATAAAGCACAAACTAGATTGTCTTGAATAAAAGGCACAACCTCTTTTTCAACCATTATAACTTTTATCTACTTCAAGTGGTTAAAATTTTCACGAAGAACCTACTCTGATACCAATTTTTAGAGGTATAATCCACTGAGAGTGGGGGTTAAATCAGTGATGTCAAACAATCCAATTCAATTTCCAAACTCTTGAAAATACTTAAGAATTCAAGACAATCATTCATGAAGAATAAATATCATTCATAGTAGTGAACAATGAACATAATGCAAGATCACATACATAACACATGATCTACATGGGAAACCCTCTTGGGGAATAAAACCCACTCTCAAGCCTATAAACACATGGACTAGTATTGACAAGCATGAAATATACTGAGAGGGGGGGTGAATTAGTATATTATATATATATTTTTATTAATCTGATTTATTTTCTTTAACCACTTAATCACACATTCAAGATATGCAATAAAAATGAAATAATAATATGCACCACATAAGAGAGAAAGAGAGAGACCAGATTTTTATGTGGAAACCCAAAGTGGGAAAAACCAAAGAGAACAATCTCAAGTATATGAATGAGTACCAACTCAAAGTACAAAGAATAACCAACTTGTAGGAGCACTAAACCCTTTTTTAAGAACCAACCCATAGGAGCACCAACCCCTTACAAATATTTGTGAGCACTAACCCATAGGAGCACCAACCCCTCTTGTGTATAAAACACAACAATCTCTCAATTTTTCTTACTCAACAAATGATAGAACTCTATAATAACTCATACTTTTCTCTCTTTGAAAACAAATACAAACCATGCACTCTCTTGCCTATTAAAAATGGCTTCTCAAGCATTTATTTATATCTTTCCAAAAGACCTTTGGCATTAACCCTTTGTGACTCTTCAATTCTCATGGAAAATGGCACCAAACTTGCATGACCCTTTATATCCTTGCATTTAAAAATTCATATGGTCACCCTTCATAAGCAAAATCATCCTTTTCTTTTTTGTCTTTATCTTGGTGACTTTTTGTATTCTTTAAAGGGCCCCTTCCTTAAAAATTTCACCATACCTCTTTTGTCTTCACATGGTGACTCTTGGAATTCCTCCAGATGACTCTTCATGAGAAAATGTTTTCCATTCCTCTTTTGTCTTTTACCCCATACTCTTTGACCTATCCATGGCCCTCTTTTGACTTACATGCAACCAAAAATATATTCATTAATATTAAATAAATATTAACACATATTAGCCAAGATATGACTATTAAAGACACCATTAAATGCAATGGGGCCTTTATCACCAATAATGCTAGACCTTTGACATTGATTAAAATATTTCCAATAATATCCCCCTTTATCATTAATGTCAACCTCAAACTAAAACTACCACATTTTGAAACCTACACATAATAACATCTAAAAAATATACAGTAACTCCCCCTTACTATAGTAACCTATACCTATTCCTTGTAGTTATTTTTGCACCTATAGCTATACCCATTCTTCTCTCCCTTTGAAATCAATGGAAAAGGGCCTACCTGGAGCTAAAACTTAGCTCCCCCTCAACTATTACTGAACCTCAATGATATGAAATAAAATAAATTACTCTAAACTTCTCCCATAGATAATCAAATGTGTCTTTTGGTAGTGCCTTTGTGAAAATATCTACACTCTACTCTATAGTACTGATATACTCCATATTAACCTATTGATTTCAACCTTTTCTCTCAAGAAGTGATATCTAATGAGAATAAGTTTTGTTCTTGAATGCATCATTGGATTATTCAAAATATTAATAACACTTGTGTTATCACAAGAAATAGAAATATGTTCATCATATTTTACCTTGATATCATCCAAAGTTTGTTTCATCCAAAGCACTTGAGTAAAACACAATACCACTGCAATATATTCTACTTCAACTGTAGAAACTGATACTAAATTTTGCTTCTTACTTAGCCATGATACTAAGATATCACCAAGGAAGAAAGCTCCTCCACTTGTACTCTTTCTATCATCCAAATAACCTACCCAATATAAATTTGTATAATCAACCAAAGTGAAATCTTTGCCTATGGGATACCATAATCTATAATCCGATGTCCCCTTGATATATTTGAATATTCTCTTCACCTACTGAACATGACTATCTTTTGCAGATGAATGATATCTTACAACCATACCTATTGCATGCATGATGTCTGGCCTTGATGCTATCAGATATAAAAGACTACCAATCATAGATCTATACAAAGATTGATCTGTAATAGGTGAATCTTCATTCTTGGTCATGTTATTTCCTATACACATTGGTGTGAAAATTGGTGCACAATCCTCAAAACCAAATTTCTTCAATATTTCCTTGGCATATTTATTTTGAGATATAAAAATTCCTTTATCTAACTGAAATATTTGCAACCCTAAGAAAAATGACAATTCTCCAAGCATAGACATCTCAAATTCTTTTGGCATATTATCATAAAATTATTTTGTCATTTTTTTTAATATTTCCTCCAAAAATGATGTCATCAACATATACCACAACAATCAATTGATGCTCACTTTATATTTTGATGTAGAGATTACTATCATCAAATCCTCTCTTGAAACCTTGATCCTGCAGGTACTTATCAAATTTTGCATACCAAGCTCTGGGAGATTGTTTCAATCCATATAGTGCTATATTAAATATTAATAAATGGCTACTAATATTTTAGAGAATAAATCCCTCAAGTTGCTCAATGTAGACCTCTTCTTCTAGATACTCATTTAGGAAGGTAGATTTGGCATCCATTTAAAATACTTTGAAATTTTTAAACACTGTATATGAAAGAAACATTATAATAGCCTCTAACCTTACCACTGGTGAAAAATATTATTAAAAATTTATTCCCTCAATTTGAGCATATCCTTTACAAACTAATCTTGCTTTATTCCTGGTCACTTCTCCATTTTTATTTAGCGTATTTCTATAAACCCATTTTATTCCATTCACATTGTGATCTTTTGGTCTAGGCAGTAATTCTCAAGTATGATTTTTTTCTATCTAATTTAATTCTTCATCCATAGCCTTAACCTAATGCTTATTATGTCTAGCTTTTAAAAAAGTTCTAGGCTGAATTTTGGATAATAGAGAAAAATTAACTTACTCAGATTCACCTACCATCATTCTTCTAGTGCAAATTCCTTCATTTATGTCTTCAATGATTCACTTTAATTATGATTTATATGAACATATTTTTATGGAGTTTTGGTGTCCTTTTTATTCTTCTTCTCCATCTGATTCTTCAAAATCTTCCTCTTCAATTATTTTGGGAATGTCTAGTGGATCACTGATTCTTTGTGTTCAATATTTTTGTATCCTAACACTTGCACTTTCAAAAAAATTCTTGGTTATTTTGTTATAAAATTTATAAGCTTTATTTTTTCAAGAATAGCTAAGAAATATATATTTATCTACTCTAGATTCAAACATACCATGTTTTTCATCAGTTCTCTTTATGAAGCATCTGCTACCAAAAACTCTAAAATAATCAATTATTGCTGGTTTGTCTTTCCATAGCTCCTAAGGAGTCTTGTCACTATTGAATCTCAATAATTCTCTATTATTAATATGCAATAATTTAGAAACTACCTCTCTCCAATATGTATCTACTATCTTGGATTCATTTAGCATAGTCCTCACCATTTCTTGAACTATTCTATTTTTCTATTCAGCTACTCCATTTTGCTATGGAGTTACGGCTACTAAATAATGTCTTTTTATTCCATGGTCTTCACAAAAATCAATAAATTGATCTGAAATGAATTATCCTTATTGATATGATCTTAGACACTTAACATTCAAACTAGTTTCATTCTCAACTAATGCTTTGAATGCTTTAAATTTTCTAAAAGATTCTAATTTTTTCTTTAAAAAAATTACCCAAGTCATACATGAAAAATCATAAATAAGAAACATGAAATATTTATCACCTTTATTACTTTGAGTTTTCATCTTTCCACATAGATTAGTGTAAAAAATCTCTAGCATCTGAGTGGTCAAGTACTCTTTTATTTTGAACTACCTTTTAGCCTGCTTCCCATGCAGACAAGGTTCACAAAGCATGTTGGATGGCTTTGTCATATATACAAGATTTTTGAATACTTGTTTCTTAATGATGTTGAGAAGATTTCCAAAATTTATACGCCCCATTCTTATGTGCCATAGCCAAATTTATTCAATTTGACTCAAACAACATCTTTGACCTTTGATGTTTGATAACATATACAAATTATTACTTATTCTCTGAGCATCTACAACCAAAACATCTAAATCTTTTCTTCTAATTTCATAACTTTTTTCATAAAACATTAGTGTGTTCACCTGATCACACATTTGACTTACACTAAAAATATTATGCTTAAAACCTTCTACATATAAAACATTTTTAATTTTATTTCTACCATTATCCAAACTTAGTGTACCTTTTCTGGCAATTATGGAAGTAGTATTGTCTCCAAATTTCACTATGCCACCTTTGATTTGTTTCAAGGTTATTAACTTGATGTTGTCTCTTGTCATGTGCCTCAAACATCCACTATCAATGAAATATGGTTTTTCTTCATTTCTTGCATGCAAAGTTGTCTGCACCAACATAGATTTTTGAAGTTGTTTCTTTTACCATGAACGTGTTTGTACTTTATTTTTGATTAATGGAGCATTGAAACTCTGGTCCTTCTTGACTAAATCAAACACACTTCTATAGTACCACGCTATGTGTATAAATTTGTTGCACTTATAACATATTATGGCCTCTTCATTAAATCTTGATAGAGGAGTAAAAGAGTTGTGGATTCTACTTGACTCTATATGAATTTCCTTCTCCTTATTTATAAAATTATTATCTCTTTTTTGACATTATATTTTATTATGACCATATCTATTATAATAAAAACAATAACCATAAAAATAGGACTTATTTGTGTATCTCTGACCTGATTGCCTTTTGTAGCTCTATTACCTCTAGCCTTCTTTATTTGATATGTCCTTTGTATTCTTAACTTCTTCCCTTTTTATTTCTTCTTTTGTAAGAGCTTCAACATAGATCTTTCATTTTTCCTTATCTGTGAAAGTAGTGACTTCTTCTTTCTCTTTTTCAAATCCAATACCTATCTTATCTGACATTGATCTTTGATTTTTTAATATCTTATTCAACATATTAGTGTTATTCTCAAATTTTGAATCATTGTCTACTCTATCATTGATTGCTTTATTTGTTTTCTCAAGATCTACTTTCAAAGAAACAATTTTAGTAACATACCTTTCACATTCTTTAATTACTATTTTCAACTGTGTCGTTAGATATTCTTTATTCTTCTTAGCTTCTTCACAATGTCCTTTTAGATCTTTAATTATTTCCTTTGACTCCTTTTCATTTTTCTCTATCTGGAGCTTTAATCTTCAATTCTTATTTTCAAGAGCTTTTAACTCTTCTAAGGTACAAATGAGTTCTCCTTCAATATTCATTTTAGCTTCATCTTGTTCTTCTTCTTGATCATCTATACTTTTACTTGTGGAGGCATCTTCATGTATGGCCATGAATAGAATCTATTCATCTTCTTAATCACTAACTCAACTATTTCTAGCTGAGCTAGGATCTTCAGAATATAAACTCTTTTTCTTGAATATCTTCTTGAATTTACCTTTGAAATTCTTCTTGTATGTAGGTTTTCATTATTCATTGTCATCATTACCCTTATTTGGGCATTTAGCTAAAAAATATCTAATCTTTCCATAATTAAATCATTTAAAAGGTAATTTTCCTTGATATTTACCTATGACCTTTTTCAACTTACGAATGAATAGAGCCCCACTGTCATCTTCATCATCACTAGAAATATCACTTGATTCTTGAATCTTAGTCTTCTCTTTCTTTGATGACTTGAAAGAAGCTTCTCTCTTTGAGAGTTTATCTTGTTCAATCTGTATCTTATATGCCATAAGAATACCATGAAGCTCATCCATCTTTAGCTTGGCTAAATTCTTCATCTCTTCAATTGCCAAAACTTTTGCATCATATCTCAATGGTAGAAATCTCAACACTTTTTGAACCATAGTTGATTCTTCTAAATTTTCTCCAAGACCTTGGAGTGGATCAACTATTTGATCAACCCTCAAAAGATAACTTACTATATTTTCTTCCTCTTCCATCTTCAAACTCTCAAACTATCTTCTAAAAGTCTGAAGCTTATCTTGCTAAACCTTTCCATCACCTTTTTAAAATATTCTCAAGTTTTACCCAAGTTTCATGAGTAGATTTACATTACATAACTTTAACAAATTCTAATTCACATAAACCACATAAAATAACATTTAAATCTTTAGAATTATTTTCACTTGCCTTCTTTTTTGCTAGAGTAGTTACAAGTGTCTGTGTCTTTTCATATTCCTCCACCATTGCTTTCCATATGTTGAATCCAAGGGCCATCAAATAAGTATTCATCCTTCTACTCTAAAAAACATAATTCATCCCATCAAAAAAAGGGGACTTATTTGTATAAAATCTTTCATGTGATTTAACCATCATGCTTTCTCGATCTAACTTCAAGATGTAAAACTTTTTCAATAGGAAACAATTGTTAAGCATAAAATATATTGAGAGGGGGGTGAATTAGTATATTGTGTGTGTGTGTGTGTGTGTGTGTGTGTGTGTGTGTGTGTGTGTGTGTGTGTGTGTGTGTGTGTGTGTGTGTGTGTGTGTGTATTAATCTGATTTCTTTTCTTTAACCACTTAATCACACATTCAATATATGTAATAAAATTGAAAAAATAATATGCACCACACACGAGAGAGAGAGAGAGACCCAATTTTTACATAGAAACCCAAAGTGGAAAAAACCATGGAGAACAATCTCAAGTATATAAATGAGTACCAACTCAAAGTACAAAGTTTGTAAGCACCAACTTCCAAGAGCACCAAACCCTTTGTTGAGTACTAACACAACAACTATTTGTGAGCACCAACCCCTTCAAAATATTTATGAGCACCAACCCATAGGAGCACGAACCCCTCTTGTGTATAAAACACAACTATCTCTCAATGTTGCTTACTTAACAAATGATAGAAATCTAAATTATCTCCTGCTTATCTCTTTTCAAAAATAAATACAAACCATGCACTCTCTTGCCTATTACAAATGGCTTCTCAAGCTTTTATTTATAGCTTTATAAAAAGCCTTTGGCATTCACCCTTTTAACTCTTCAATCCTCATGGAAAATGGCACCAAACTTGAATGAACCTTCGTATCCATGCATTTGAAAATTCATATAGTGACCCTTCATAAGCGAAATCATCCTTTCCTCTTTTGTATTTATCTTGGTGTCTTTTTGTATTCCCTAAAGTATCCTTTTATGAAAAAATACACCATACCTATTTTTTATTCACATGGTAACTCTTGGAATTCCTCCAGATGACTCTTCATGAGAAAATATGTCCCATTCCTTTTTAATCTTTTACCCCATGACCCTTTGACTTCTCCATGGGCCCTCTTTTGACTTATATGCAACCAAAAATATATTCATTAATATTAAATAAATATTAACACACATTAGCTAAGATATGAATATTAAAAACACCATCAAATGCAATGGGGCCTTTATCACTAATAATTCTAGACCTTTGAAATCAATGACAATATTTCCAACAATTATCATATAAGATCATCACAAATAAGACACTCATCAAGTCCTTATGATTAGGAACCTTGGTTAAGTAATTTTGACCTAAGGCCTTTAGTGAAATATCAGTTCCACAAGGAGCACCTACCCCTAAGATTATCAAGTCTTTTTGATCACTTGTTCGATCAAGTCTTAACTTATATCCTTGACCTAGTCCTTTTGATAAAAGGTCTTTAGTGAAACCATGTTTTACAAGGAATAACTGACCCTAAGGAAGATCAAGTCCTTTAGACCCTTCTTTAAACGAACACTTCTAACTTATATTTGATGTCTTCAACACCTTATGATTTATCTTTGATTATCTAAGCCTTACACAAAAACTCTCTTTTTGAAATAGGCCTCTCACATAGGTATGCCATAATCTCTCTACTTTTTCACTAAAACAATACTCATATGCACATTAGAACCTCTTAATATATCCTTAAATTAAAAGAGGAATATCCTAACATTAGGAACATGACCTATAGGTTGTACATATAGTAGAATAAATTTTTGCTCATTAACACAACCAATAGACACACTACATATCCTTCGCTTCATAACTCTCACAAATCTTTTACACCAAGTCTAAAAATCATCATCTTTGATTTCAATATATATAGAGCTATCATTAATTCTAAATTAATTATTAATCTTTCTCAACCATAATACATGCCTTCTCCCTTAAGGCATCTCACATGGGTCACACTTAAGCACAACACACTTTCAAATAGGCTTAAGTCACTTTTAGGTCATATGGAGACCCATTCAGATTTTTAACTCTTATATGAGCATAAAAAGAACAAAGGACCACTTAAAAATGCATAGTTACACTATTTATGTCACCTAAGATATCCTAAAATGATAAAATTCACCTTCTCTCACCTCTGCATATGCTTAATCAACTCAAATAGTGACCTTATACATATGAACACCATTATCAAACATACAGTCAACTTATTAATTATTCATACTCAAAATAAATTAATCACACCTCCAAAATATTCACAAATCATTTTCATGGAGTCTAAAACACTCCCAAAAGGCTAAGTCATCATGAGACATCAAAACAACATCAAAATGAGCTCAATTACCCTTCTCAAGTCACTTGTAAAACAAACATGAAACCACTGTCAACTTTGAAGAAAAAAATATTTGTCTATACATACTTATATATCTTCAAATCCATATTTAAATATGCATCTTGGATTCCTATACCACTTTTCTTTCTACTTCATCATCAAATTTGTTCTGGATCGAATGTTATGGCTCAAAAACTAAACACTAGTTTTTTCCTTTCCAAATTCAAATATTTAAATATCAATGGTCAAAGGTAAACATCGATCATTATAGTCACATCTTCTATTCTCTTAGATTTTGATTAATCTCACACCATCAATATCTTTAAAACTTTAACACATAGGTACTAATTCTCAATAACTAAACTTTTATTACTTTGACCTCATTCCATGCACCCTTGAAACTTTGACTCAATGTGCTTTGTTGATCTCTATAGATCATCTTGGTCCTTACCTTGGAGTGTATAACATTTGATCAATCTATATGAAAACCCACTCACCATTGGATCCTTATCCTGTACCTTTGCTTAGTTTTTAAAATTTGGACACCTATCCTCATCATGCAACATCCTAACATCTTAGAACAAACACAATCCTTTGATCTTCTATAAGATGCTCAATCTTCACCTTTGTTAAACATCTATCATAATGGTCTATTTGACTTGATGTACATCATATATATTCATTATACAAAATCCCATGAGCCATTATATATCCACTAGGTCTAGATATTTAACATTAGGCAAATTAACTATGGGGACCAATTATAATATCCCTAGAAAGATTACTTTCGATCTCAATAACATTTTTTACACTTAGACACATGATCTAAAATTTTGAATTCATGGTCACCTTACAAAGAATAATCCATCCATATAACAAAATTATCCTATAACCTTCATGCATGTGAGGTATATCTCCATTAGAATTCCTTCTCAAAATATTCTATCACTGAGCCAACTATGTTTAGAATTTGTCTAGGAGACCAAATTTGCACGTACATATCTTTTGATGTAGTTTAGCACTTCACCTAATAATTAGTACACAGAAACTAGGCATAAAAATGAACAAACCCATATAAATATTTTGTCTATACACCTTCATGCATGTGAATGCTGACATCATCAATATTCTTACTTGGCTTTGCTTGAACCCTTTACAAAATTGGCTAAGTATCAGAACTTAGTGAATTTTATCTGAGAAGCCGACTTTCCACCCTCATATCTTTGATTATACTTTGATGAATGACTTGAGATATAGAACATAAAAATTAGGGACTAATGTGATCATATCCATATGACAAACTTCTCCTGACTCATCCACATGTGGTAATTAGGACATCATCAAATTGCCTACTCAGATTTTTTGCCACTCAACTCAAATTGTCTAGATAAAAACTATGGATTACCAGATAAATTCCACTTATGTACACAATCACTCTAAAAACCATGGAAATCTGATAGGACCCCTTGTACTTGCTCAAAAATTTAGACTCATCCCTAGTCATCTCTAATCATGCCAAAACTAAAGATCAACCAAGCCTCCTTTAAACACACTAGGACAAACACATTAGACACTTAGTCATTATTACTTAGGCTATCAAAGAACTTCATCCACTCACTAGGACACCTCTATGACATCACTATAAACTCTCCAAAAAAATGTTATTCTTACTCCAATCTCATTAAGGACACCCAATGGCATAACATTGCAAGAGGTTATTGAGTCAAACATACAGTTGTGAATAAATAAACCGTTAATTAACAAATAAAAAGAGTCAACATCCAAATAAATTTCTATCAATTTAGATATAAAATAAACATCTAGGGTTGGTTCAATAACCTCATGTGACTCTTCATTGTAATATATGGGTGTTAGAGGTGAAGTAATCTCATTGGTAGATTTAGTCTCATTAAACAAGTGGGACAATGATTTTTAACTAAATTAACACTTAGGCCATATCACATACAATGTACTAAGGAAGGAGAGTATTTGGAGGAAGGGTGATAACATTTTAAGTAGGAATACATTCATTTAAAGATAGAAGGGAACAAGATAGGATGAATTAGCATTCCTAGAAACATTTTTCAAGGGTGGGTTTATTCTTACATCATTTACACCCTTGGAAATATTGGATAACCAAGGTTCACTATTCTTGATTGGAGCACCTTTTTTATTTGATAGTTTGGGAAGTAGGTGCTAGTTTGGAAGAACTAGAGACTTATTTAGTTCTCTTAACTTCTTTATTTTTATTCCCTACCCTTGGATCTGTAGGGGTCGTCTCTTATGGAGGAGTAACATGTTTCTTTCTTATCAAATTATTTTTTTCTCTTGGTTAAATACAACATTGAGTAATAACTTCCTATGGCTCTCCTCAATTAAAGGAGTTCTCCCATCATATTTTTCAATCATCATAGATCTAAAAAACTCAAAGTCATGATTGAGAAACTCATATGCTTGTGTCATGTTTATATCACAAACAAATTTAGAAGTTGGGACACATACCTCTTTCACTATAATCCAAAATTGATCAATGGTAGCAGTACTCAAAAAATATATCAAGGAAGACATTTCTCTTTGAAAGATTTGACAATCAAACATCATAATCTCATCACTTTCAGATGCAAATTTAGTTTCCTCTACGTATTCATCAACTCTTTCATTAGTATCATGAGTATGGGGGAAGAAGCATTTATGACACTAATTAATATCCTAATCATAGTCTAAAACATTAACCTTAGAATTAAATAGCTTAGGAACTTCCTTCCCAGCTCCTTTATTTTGATTTATATCATTTCTCTAATCTTAGGTAGGTATATTCCCTCTATCATTATCTCTATTATGGAAATAAGATCTCCCTTGTGCTTGATTATAGTTTTGATATCTCTCCTAACTAGAAGATCCACATGAGGAATACCCTTCTTAGCTATGGCCAACTTGTTTGACATCTCCTTAACAATAGTGGCCAAGGTTTTCATAGTTTCCTCAAGGTTTTCTATTGTATTGGATTGAGCCTTCTCAATATTTTTCAACTTTACATCAATCATTTTATTTATAGGCTTCCCCACAACCTTTAGATTATTTTCTATCTGAATGTCCATGTTGAATGCCAACCTCATATTTTTGGGAGCCTTATCTCTCAAGTAGTATGTTGTCTTCTTATCAAATACATCAATATATTTAATCAAACAAGTAGTTCTCACTTAGCTTGACATTATCAGGCAATCTCATCATAGTATTATTAAAACTTGTATTAAAGTATTGAACACATTCATTTGGGTTATTATTTATGTTTTCAAATTTTACCAAAATAAACTAAGGATCAACTCTATCACCATATTATATTTGAAAAAAAATCTTCATTTCTTCCCATGAATCTATGCATCCATAGGCAAGAGAATTGAACCATTCACATGCATCTTCTTCTAGTGTGTGCAAAAATATTTTAATATAAACATCCTCATGCTCAACCTCATAGTCTTCAATTATAATGTAAAAAACCAAGAAATGTTGTTTTCTAGTCACTTCATTAATCCCTGAAACTTAGGAAGTCAATTCCTTGCATCGTTTAGAACTTCATTGAGGTGAATCTCCATTTAATCAAACTTAAGTGGTATAAATCAAGGAATTATGAATTTAGAACATTCATTTTCTTTCTAATTTTTATGCCTCATGATTGGTTTTGTGGTGAGCTCAATATCAGGTGATAAAGGGCTGTGAGGGGGTGATTGAGGTGGACTTGGGTGACCAAACCATCTCAAGGTACTATAATAAGGAGGAGATTCAACTTATTGAGGAGGAGTTAGGTAATGAATAGGACTATAAGACTTTATTTTATGAGGAGAACTATGATAGTCTTCAGCCAAAGGAATCTCAACAAAAATAACTTCAAGTGTAACAAAATTATGATTGTTTAGACACTTTTTTACTCTATAACTTTGTTCTTAAGTTTACCTTCAAACTTGTCTCCTTATTTTATGATGAAAACGTAACTCAAAAATAGGATTCTTTGATGAATCACCTCTAAAGGAGGATCTTAGTCCTTCCAATTTTGTAAATAAGAGAACACTCAAAACTTAATCAATTAAAGTGGGTAGTTATCTTTCAAAACCGTATAAAATGTCATAGTCATCACTAGAAGAAATCTTCTAGGATAGAATAGACCACAAACATACAATGATACACTCTAAAATTAACTTTTTGGTAATCATTGATGAGATAGAAAGACAAGTACACTAAAAATTTTAGTTTCACATTCAAAAGATAAAATTAGTGAAAATATATAGATAGATAACTTTAAAACATGAAAAAATAATAGTTCTCTAAAAGAATCCCCAGCAACATTAGTTTAAAGGATATTTCCTCAATAACAAAACCACTCAAGTGTTTGTTCCTAGTTGTACACCTCTATAATTCAGCCTTGAATATATAAAAATGTGGAAAACAAAGATGCTAAACCTCATTTATGTCATTATAGCTAGGGAAAGGTTTAACATCTTGATGGATTGAACATAGATAATTAATGAAAGGCACTGATAAAGGTTATGGTTTGTTCCCTACTACATCTATATCTACCTTAATCAAGATGAGAATACCTATGGGGTAACTTGGTCACAAGGAGGGATACTATAGTTCAATCTCTAGGGAATTATTGGCACACATATAGATCTGATCAAAGCATAACCAAACTTACAGAGTCCACTCGGGAAGAGTTATCACATAGACTAAGAAAATGTTTTGAAATTGAATACAAGCTACTAAAGAGAAAAAAATGTGATTGTAATATTCATTTATATTGAAACTATTGAAAACTAAGATCCTATCAAAAAATTTCAATGCTAATCTTGAAAGATTAATCATAGACACATTCCAAATATACAAAACTTATGCATATGTAAGCAAATAACACTTTAAATCTTTGACAACATGTATTACTTGTAGGGGTAGGATAAATAGGATGAGTTACATATATTTAAATGAGTTGTGATGGATTTAAAAATTAGAAATTTCTTAAACTTCCATTATATCATTCATTCAAAGATGTAAAAGACTAAGAAACAAGATATAGACAACTATCAGGAATGATTTACTTTATTTTATACCAATTCAATGAAAGCATTTAAATGATCCTTAAAATATCTAAAGCATATACTATAAGTAAGTTCTTAATCACCTTATCCTATTAACTCCATAAATCTAGGATATCCTTAAAACATTCCCAAATCAAAATGTATAAAGGAATTTATAATCAAAGTTCATACCCAGAATGACTACCATTAAGAGGCATAAAACCAAATACCCAACCAACAATGCATAAATAATGTTCTATTCCACTTCATTAAAAACAAATAGTAGAGATCAAATATTATTTATAGTACATTGAAGGTAAATAAATGTACATCAATGTTCAAAGTATTAACATGGTGATAAACATTGTGTAAATGTTCTAAAATAGGAGAGACATATACATAAATGGTCTTAGAGTTTGGTAGTGACTATACATCTGCAATCACTTTATCAATATAAGAAAAAAACATAGTAAAAATTCCTAAAAATCAAACCACCCATAAAGAGGACATGTCCTCTTTACTTATAAAAAAAATTCTCTCCCAAAATATTCTTGAAAGATGTTCCATCTAGAATACATCTTTGTATATGCCTAGAGACTCTTGTTCTCTATAAGGTAATGATTCTATAAATTTGGTTATGCATATGATGATGATATTTGATCTACTTGGATAGAAGTTTGATTCAATTCAATTTAGAGGAGCATATTCTTCTTGAGTGAAAATAAACTTTGTCATTATGTATAACCATTTAACCTTATTTTTCAACTAATCATTTGTCCAACCAAACTGATAATGACATTCCAACTAATGATCTAGTTACCACTTTCCCATTTTCACATCTTTTTATGAGGTAATGTTTCAATTTAATTAGGGTTACACTTCTTGGGTTTCCCATCAACACTTGGTGCATCCTTATTTTTTCCATCTTGGGAATTCTTTAAAATCTCACTAAACTTTCGTACCAATTCTTCTACATTATTTTTTGAATCTTGGTCCAAACCCTAAATGTAAGGTTCTACAACACTTTGAAAAAATAATTTATCTTCAAAAGTTAAGCTATCCCAACCAACCGTTTATTCCATTGGACTACTCCACAAACACATTTATAAAAATAATTAGGTATGATGCCAAGCTGAAACTTTTCAATGGAACTAAGAATTATCTAGTTCAAACATGATTGAGATGAAAACCTCTCCTTTTGTTGTATTATCATTGAATCTTTAGTATCATCATAGTCATATTATTCATGTATTTCTACCTCTTCTATATCCTAATTTTTCTCTGATGAAAGACCTTTCATCCACATCACCTTCATTCTAAAAAATCCAAAGTTGTTCACTTTCATAATCCTTCTTATCATCCACATAAGCTTCATTCAAACATGACACCTAGATTTTAGTACCATTTTTATTTCAAGGTTAATGTTAAATGTGAAGCTGACATGTGGTCCATTTTTGTCTCTTCTAGTTTTTGGAACTCACATGTAGATTTTTACTCTCTAAGATTTTGGGCCTCAATTGCACATTTACACTCAATGCAAAAGTGCAAAGCTTTCCCCCATCTCTGAACTTGCTCTTCCTTTGAAAATTTCCATTGTAATCTTGCCTCAAAATTTTTTGAGCCTTTGGCATGACATTTATAACATCATTTATTTTAGTAAAGCCTACACAAAGCCAATTTGGAACATCATAATGCTTCATCATCTAAATAAGCCAATCCCATTCTTCATCATTATGGTCAAACATGTTGACTTCCTCTTCACTTCTTGCAATGTAGGTATATCATGGAAAATTTCTTGGCACCTCTCTTAATCATGAAAAAACACATCTAATGTCATAGATAATCCCTCTTTAGTTGTCTCATGATCAAAATGCCCTCAATTTATCACCTCATTTTTAATTTCCATATTCAGTTGCTAAATTTTGTTATGAACAAAGATTTACATATATCTCATATATCCATACACTATATCATGTAAGCTAAGGTTTTCAAGTAGAAGGCAATATAAATAACCATAAGAATTTAATTTCATGTCATAATAGTGCACAATATATTCATTTTTATTTTGAATATGTTGGCCTTGATGACTCATTTAAAATCAATGATTAAGAATGTAATAACTTTTGCATAGGCCATTTTGTTCTAAAACATGTTTGTACTAAAAATAACCCCTATGTCCCTAGAATATATGTAGACCACTTCACCTCCTACATAAGATTAGAACCCACGTGCAATTTTGCATTATTTTTCCTCTTATGTATTTTTTTAACGCATGTTCACTTTTGTAAAAGTGTAAAACATCTACAAATTTGTTTGCTTACTCATTAAGTATATACCCTTTTGAAAAGTTTATTTTGCAATCAAGCCTCTAAATTCCATGTGGACCTTTTATCTAAGACTTAGTGTGGATTTAAAACACCCATGGCTTATTCTTATGACATATGCATTAGGCTTTAGGTGTTTAATTTCACATTAGAAATTTGTATAAAAAAGGCTATGATGTAATGTTTCAATTTCCTCTGCTCCTTTTCATAACCCCACATTTTTCACTGCTAGACACATCTGTGTCACCCAAATTAACATAAGAAATATTTTATGGAATTTTACTAAACTCACAATGAAAATTTAATGTTATTTCATCATCTAATGAGCCTTATGATAAACACACCTTGCTTTGGCATCCATTTGACATCATTTCCTTATTGATCAAGCTTATACATTCTAATTCATCCCATTCAAGATCATCTCCCAACAACTTCAACAATCGACTTTTATTACTTGATAGATTGCAAACATGTGTATCTTATGCAATCCACTATCATAATCCTTTTATTTCTCAAACCATATCATCCACCATAGAGTTCATAGAGTTAGATTAAAGAAACATTTTAACAAGATAAATGTAATAGTGATAATGGATCCTCCATGATCTGTAGATGAAGCCAAATATTTCTTGGGTCTTATGGGATAGTCTAGAATCTATAGCTATTTATTATGCTTGGATCAACTGACATGTAGGGGAAACCCATATCGATGGGGAAAGGAATAAAAATAATCTTTATCACAAATATGTTAATATATCATCTATGTAGTTAGACAATTACTTCTTGGGAAAGGGCACAAATTGATTAGAATATATTTTGGCACTAACACTCCCATTATCCTCAAATCAATTATTTTATGGAGGTACTTTTTCTTCCTTTAGTTCTTTCTCATGATTAAAAAAATTATCCTCTTCCTATTCTTGGTTGACATTATTTTTATGGGGTAGATTGCTACGTTTAGTGGATGTATGAATAATATGTTTCAAGAGGCTTGAAACAAATGTAGGGGTTAGTGTGCCCCCCATACCAATGACCTAGGTAGGAAATTGATCATGATTTTCAAAGATATATTCATTAAATTGATCCCTAATAAAATCACTATGGAATAAATCATTTTTAAATTAGTATTCCTCTCCAGGGGTATGCATGTCATCATTATCCTAGTATCATTCACCTACATTCCTATATATGGCATTGTCTTGGTTGGATACTTATCCCATTATTAGAACATGGGAATGGGTTTGGATAGGCATGATGGATGATTTTGGAGATGCAAAAAGAGTGATTAGATGTGACTTTAATATAGGATGATGGAGGAGAAGGTGAATTTGCATACTAGTTTTTTATAAAACCCAAGACTAAAAGTGGTCAAGAGAAATGATTTAAATGTAATTTATATTGTATTTTATGTGTGTAAGGATCTGGAGACTAGAGTGATCAAATATTATTATAGTAAACACCCAATGAGGATCCAATCTAAAAAAGAGACAAAGAGGTGACTAGATACCTTTCACACTAGTAAGGTGATGATTAGATAGGTGTTAAGTATAAAAAGGTAGGATGATGAGATGATGGGTGATAGATTAAGAAAATAAGCTGATATAGTTTGATAATATTTAATCAAGGATAGGTTTAAATAATCTTATAATTGGGATGAGAAGTGATGAGTGTCCACTAAAGTGTTGGTTTCAAGACAAAGGCTTATTACCCAAGAGGTATGAATGATGATATGAAATGATGGGTTTATTTTTTAGTCTAATATGGGTTGTAACCTAAGGATATATAGGTGTTTTTTATGTAAGGGATAGGCTGACTCAACTCACAAATAATATGGGTCTTACATTAAACTTAAAAAGTATGCCCAATTATGAGTCCTAATTTAGTCAATAAAATGTGTATAATTTGATGCCTACACCATCAAATGTATTCATGGGTGAGTTTGTAGGCCAATGAACTATTACTAAATCTATCAAGCCTTATAGACCCCATTTGCACTAGATAAACATTTGGGAGATGATATTGACTCTAGCAGCATGGCACCTATTATTGTCAATAGGTCATATGCTAGGTATGCACAAAGGTGTCTAAGGGATTCTCCATGATACGTGAAGGTAAATTGGTACCAAATATGTATATGGTGTTATTTAGTTCCTAGTTTAGAGAATTAACTATTCCCCTTCATGAATAAATTATATGGGTTCAACTGATTGTCCTAAAGATAGTTGTGCCTAGTTTAACATAGAGTTTTGTCAAATGTGTGGTGATAAAATCCAAATAACCAACCCTTATATACTAATCATGTGCATGGGGATGAATTCCACATCATGTGTTATCCTAGACGAAATAGGTTGACACAAGCAAGCAAGATTAATTTACTTGATTAATTACATTTACGTGGAAATTTAAAATGAGCAAAGAAGACACATAAAAAATACAAATATAAGATTAAATTCTTAATTTAGGTACTCTCACTACAATCACACAAGTTAGGAAACTAAAATAGTTCTTTCTCCTTGAAAGGTCCTATAGAAAATGGATTAATAGTTTAACTCAGGTAAAACCAATTCATTTCTACATAAATGCAAATACATAGTGTAAAAAAAATCACTTTTAAAAACAACAAAACCATATAATTTATTCAAAATCACTACTCTATACTTTTGGTATTGTTGACTTTCTTCTAATCATGGTAGGAACTATATAGATTCTGCAAAATTGCCAGTAGTTAGACAAAATCATGACTTTTAAATCAAAATCGTAACTTAAAATTTGTGATATTTTAGGAAATCAAACTCTATTATTTTTACCCTTAGACTATAATAAATATATATTATTGGTTATTTATAGGTCTATTTATCAAGACACTCCTACAGAAAGACAAGATTTAACTGAATGGTATAAGATATTTGACCTTTTAAAAGCTAAGGTAACATTTATACAAAAAAGGCTATAGAAACAAACTGATATTAATTATGATAGAGATTTATTTAAAATTTTACTAGTATTTAAATTAGACAAAAAACCTAATAATATAGTTTATTAATGCTCTTAGTCAAAATTGCTTATTTAAACATAAAATTGTTAATTTTTATACAAAATTGCTACTTCATAAATGGTAGTTTTATAGAAAATAACCAAAGGGGTAAGGATGGAAGTTTCATAGACATCCCCTATCCTTTTCCCATCAATATATAATAACATATAAATAAACTAGAACATATCAACCAGAATACTATTTTAGCTCTCCTAAGCAAAACAATAATTATTGATGGAAATATTGCAACTATGTGGATAAAATCACAACTACGTATTTGCAATATTATGTAAAGAATGGGAAACTTTCTAATATTGGTTCCTTCCCTTTCCTATAGATAGAATATGATCACATAAAAATGGAGAATTCAAATATTTTAAGGTTAGCAAGTCAACTTGATAGTTTTAATTTAAAATGTAAAATATTTACGTTCAAAGGCAATATTGCAAATTTTAAGACAAAGTCATTACTAGTTTTCTATGATTTAGTGTTTCAACTACAAGGTAATCTGGGGTCGATATGTTCTATTTTATTGCACATACAATATAATTTTTCTACCCCTGAAAGATAAAAATAGTTGATATAGACTTACATAATCTCAAAATTAATGAAAAAACTAGTTATGTTTTGTTCAAAACCATAGCCTGTAAAATCATGAGTCAAAGACCAAAACAATAGATTTTATATACAAAATCACTCTTCAAAATCTTTGATATTTCAACAAGGCAATATCCTATCAATAGGAAAACTTTTAGCAGTCAAAATGGTAGTTGAAAAATCACTACTTTTCAGACAAAACTATGAGTTGTAAAACAATATAGCTTATTACTTGTATGTGAAGATTTGAGCAAATTCAAAGCTTTTTCCTCTTCTAGTTAGTCCTACAAGTCATCCAAACACTTCTAACATGTAATAGATTTATATTGGGAGGCTTCTCCCACCATCATCACTAATGTATGATTGTATTTTAAGCCTATGAATTAAAACTAATAAATATAATAATTTAAACCCAACAACACAATAACATCACAAGGAGGGAACAAAGGAACAATCAGTCAACTAAGAATGAAATCTTACCATCATCTTGTCCCTTATGACTTCTCTCCAATATCTTCAATCTAATTTGAATTCCAAGTTGGTTGAATGTGGATTGCTTACTTTAAGCTTCAAAATGACTCCAATGGATTCCTTAGATAGCTAAATGGATTGGCAAGAGTCTAAGGATGCTTTGAAATAGTTGATTATGAGAGTATAATTATGGATTATGGATTTCCAAGTTATCTTGGCCATGGCCCAAGCATGGATTTTATAGGATGGTTAAAGGGATTTTATAGAATTTTAAAATTATTTAGAAGTCTCTAGTTTAGAGACTTCTAGAATCTTAGAGGAGCTTCCCTAGTTCTAGAGGTTTCTTTGTTACTTTAGGTGGAAATGAAGGATTATATGGGTATTAAATGAGGTTTAGGATTCATAGTGTTAAATGAATAGGAATTGTGCTAGGGTAGATAGGAGGTAGTTGAATGAATAGGAATTTTAAATTTGTAAGTGGGCTAATGGGTAGACTAGTGGCTAAGTAGGATTGTTAAGTGGCTAATGGGGTGAATAATTGGTTACAAGAGTATGGAAAGGTTTATGGGGTGTATGTAATATTTGGTAGTAAATTAGGATTAATTACTTGGTTAATGTTATAGTTCTTGGTTAAATTAATGAGTCTAATAGAATTATTTAGAATGAGCAGGTTTACGTGCATATAAATCATATGACATTTTATCTTCTAAAGTCAAAAATAGAATTTTATAGGTCTCAAAATTTTATAATTACTCATCTTTTATATATGTTTATTTTACTAAGTTCGATGATAAACACAATCAAATTTTTGATCAATTTTCCAAAGATTAAAATGTCTTAAATGATTGGAGTACCTGGTCAAAGATAAAGTGTGTTTTACACACTAAGGTGTGACTTTTATTTCATCTTACAATGTCATTTTTAAAATAAAGGGTGGGAAATTTTAGTAATTCATATCTAGGCATTAATACTTAATTATATCAGGATTTAAACCTTTTCAATTTAATTAACTTGTGCATTTAATTAAGGCCTATTTTCCCACCACTTTCTATCCTAAGTGCTAATGAAAACTTATTTTTGTATTAACACATAACCTAACACTTAAAAAAATGATCTTATGCTAGAAACCCCTCAATCATCTATTTGGATGAATTTATAACTTAGGGTTTTCACCTTGCCTTACAAAACAAAATCATTGAACTAGGATAATAATGCTAAGCATACATGTCCCTTTCTTAACATTCTTATCCAAAGCCCTTTAGGGGTCATATTTTAAAATCAACCCCTCACTTATATTGTTTCCATGTTTTTAATCTTCCTAGCATGTCGTATCACCCTTTGAATTTCTATAAAGGCACACTCAAGTCACTCATTTCCTCACTTGGCAATCACATATAAAATTCAATACAAAGC
Source organism: Torreya grandis (assembly GCA_037957365.1). Taxonomy (NCBI): domain Eukaryota; kingdom Viridiplantae; phylum Streptophyta; class Pinopsida; order Cupressales; family Taxaceae; genus Torreya; species Torreya grandis. Next base: position 1,068,513 of record JARHVA010005502.1, on the reverse strand, counting down.
TTATTTACACAAGTGCACAAAGAGAAAACATTCCCTATTTTTCCTAATTATGATTCTAATCATCAAAATAAGTCCTCAGCCAAGTTTAAATCCTTATTTATCCATCCATAGTGAAAGCATTGATCAATTATTCAATGTGGTTCAGAATGTATGCATGTAGTCAAATGACCATAATTGGACAAATCACTCTAGGTGTGATAACTATGTGAGGCTTGATTCCCTCCTTGGAATATTGGATTTGTATGTAACATTCAGTCATTATGGGGATTATTGGGGTGAGCCCAACCTTATTACATTCAATTTTTTTTTGTTTTTAGGTATTTAAATCATTGCATTCCTTATTAGGGTTTCATATATTGGATCAGTCAATTTATGATCTTCCACACACTTTTAATAGCAAAAACATCACATATAGAATCAAACTATGTTATCGTATCTACTTGTATCTTGAATCCACCTATTTTTATATAAAATACATAATCTAAGATATAAAGTATGGTATTTTTATAGCTTTATTTTCATTACTTTAGCTCATCTCCTCCTCTTAGATATTTCATGAGTTTTTTTCTATATTTATATTCATATATTCTAGCAGAATGACACAATCAACCGATGAACATAAATAGATGATTTCATATTTTTTCAAAGTTAGCCTTGATTTCAATTATTTATTTTCAATTATTTCAGCCATTTATTTCATTTTTATTATTAAAATTATTATCTATAACACTTCCATTTATTGAAATTAGTTTATTTGAATTAGGATTAATACAAGAATTATTTTAAATTCTAAGAAAACATGTGGATATCACAATCAATAATAGTTTATGTAAAATTATATTTGGAAGTAATGTAGGGTCATGTGAATCCATATCCTTTGAAATTATTATCAACATATGGTGATAGCTTTTATATTTTCTCAACACTTTGGGCACATGCTTTTTAATGTATTGTATAACTAGTCATCATTACAATATGGATTTTATGTTTTGTGTCCATCCTCTTCAATGAAAAATGAAAATTGTTCATGAAACTCCAATGGTGATTTGTAATGAATTTCAAGTGTAGATCCTTTCCACCAAACATATGATATTTTTTTTCATGTAGTGTAATGTCGTACTAGATTAACTAGCCCCTTATAGCATTTACAAGGGTGGTTTGTGAATATTTCATCTTTAATAGGAAATATGGGTCATAAATAATTGATTAGTGCACCATTTAATTACTCTAATATATTTATATTGGGTTTTATATTATTAAATAGCTATCAAATGATGGTTTTGTAACATTTACTTCAGTTAGATTATCCTAGTCTAGATTATCCATGTTTGGTACATTTTATAGTCATATAAAACTATATATATGGGAAAATACTCTATGCTACCCTTTATACCATTGAATAATATTGATTTATTAATATGACTATAACAATAATTCTTAATTTGAAATAACTAATTGAAGGAAATACTTATGTGTAACAAACCTATACCAGTAATCCTTTGAGAGAAAATGTTTCTGCAACACCTTCTCATGAAATATTATGAGTCTATGATGCATATAAAGAGATATTCTGTGAAAAAAATTATCCTCCATTGATGCCTCAAGCTCAGATTAAGTGGAATTTTTAATATCATATGATGCACAATAGGCCATTTGATGTGTAGTGCATCAGTGTGAAGAATAAGTTAGGAAAACCTAACTACATCATACTGTACGCTATTTCATTTCTACATTTGGAAAAATATGATCTTGTGCCATAAATGTTGCAACCAAAAAACATGAGGTGTTTATTTATCTTCCCATATGGAAATTATTCAAGGTGGCATCATAGACATGAAAGGTTACTGGAAAGTTCTTTTCCATATTTTTTGTCATAAACATTATAGTAATTATTTTACTATGATGCTACATTGTGAAGTTTAGTAAAAAGTAACATAATCTTGGATGGTTTCCAAATATATTATCATGGTATTAAATTAAATTCAAATCATATTTTTTGCATTTATAATTATTTAAGTAAAACATATTTCAAAATGGAATCCTCTAGATGGGAAATAATGCTGGAAAGACAATAGAAAAAATATGATCTATATTATATTCATTAATAAGAAATAAACCAATATGTGTCCATTCAATGAAACATGTTGGTATATTAGCTCTAAATTAAAAATATCTCCTTACTCCATTTATCTCACTGAATTAGGAAGATTTGTTACAAAAGATGATGGTTATTAGTCTTGGTGATTGGTAGAGATTATTAGAAAGCCATCATATATTTCATTACTATTTTAAGAGTCTATAGTTTTTTTTGTAACATGTTGGACCATGCAAGAGACATCTATTGACTCAACAAGAAAAATTAAAATTACTATTAGGTCTAGTTGGACATGCTTTTAGAATGTATCATTTAGAAAAAGTTATTCTAAGGCTTTCATGATGAAATATATATTGATGTAAAAGTCATATGCTTTATTTTTGCACCCAAGGCTTCTAATAAATAACATATCTATCTACTCGATCTACCATGAAAGCTGTTTTGAAATTGCTCTAATGAGTTATGGGAGGCTAATGGTATGGTCAATATATTTGTATTTTCACCATGTTCATGATCCACCAAACATATGGGATTTACTCTCTCTATAATGAATTCTTGAACTTGCATAAGCACACATGAGGTATTTTTCCATGGTCCATGTTATTCCTCTTAGAGAAGTGATGGTCATTTCACTCTGTTGTGTAGAAAAAATATTTCCAAATAGTGGTATAGTTTGAATTTATAGATTTGATTCCTTAAAAATGGAACATATGAGCATTAATTGATGAAACCAAATACTATTAGAGAAAAAACTTATAATAGGTACAACTTAGAATTTTGTGAAACAATTATCTTTATTTATTCTTCAAAACAAAAGTGGAGTTGACATGCAAAATTATAAAAGCTAAATAAATTAAAAAACTATCTAGAATTGATTGACCCTAATATTTATAATAGATACTATTTTTAATAACTTTTGCATATAATCTTTGATGGGCATAAAAAGTTTCACATATCTCCTAAACATAAAAGACACACTAATGGACAAATTTCAACTCATATCCATGCCCACTTTCAAAGTTATCTAATTTTCAAAATTTTAAAATTGACAAAAAAATACAAGAATGTAATTTTGATCCATTAAATATCTAAAATAGGTTCTTAAAGTAAAAGTTATGGCTTATAGAAGATATTCATCTACATCACGAATGAGATTTGATCTATATTTTTACAAAACCTTCGATGTGCTAAGATGATGTTCAAACTATGATCTACATGGTGTAGAATATGGATTTGAATAGAAATACTAAAACGACCAAGATGCATTGTCACATGTGATGTCTATGTATAACAAAGTGACTACGAATTCATTTACTCATTGGCACAACACTTACCAGTGATAATTGGGGTGACATATGAAAACTAGAAAGCACATTATAAAAGCTCTTCAAGATTTTATGTATAACCAAAGGATAATTGTTGTTTTTATAGTGCATAATCAAACATTATATTATGAGGAGGATGGATTTTTCATGTGAAATAAGGGTACAACCTGTATTCACAATATAACATCTTTTCTTTGTTTGGTTGTTTATGGCATTTTTCATTTGTAATAACAAAGTCATCACACTGTATTTAATCTATGTTTATTTTGTGAGTAATACAACTACATGTGCTCATTTGTTTGATAATCTCCCAATCAAAGTTTTGTTTGAAAAGATGCCAAAATTGTTAAACAAGTTTATTACATATGTAAATGAAAAATTGTAATATATAAATATTTCCATCTAAATGTGAAAAAATATTTATTTATTATTGATGAAGGAATCCATGTTTTTGAATTTGCGTAAGATCAAAATATAAAGTGAGGTCTCTTATTAAGCAACTTTAAAAACATTGTGTAAACATATTCCAATTTCCAATTGGGGATGTGTTAAGAAGGTTTCATAGAAAATTAATTCCCTATATTATTGATTGCTCTGTGACATCATAATTCTTAGTGTTACCGAAAGTACCTATACCAAAATTTTAAATTAGACTAAAATAATTACATAATTTTTAGAAATGTGTATTTTATAAAAACAAGAGCCACATAGTGGCTAGTTCCTATCTCAATATATTTTATGTTGAGTTAATTTGAGATATTTAGGAGGTAAAGTTGTAGGTTAATAGGAAAAAGGTTGTATATTAGAAATTGTAAAGTTCACATATTATTTAAATTTTATAAAATAATTAAAAATAATACTGAATTATCATAATTATGCCATGATAGAATTTAGTGGTGTTATAATAAAAATAATTAAATTATAAATTATTATAAATATTTTCAAGTTGCATTATTTATAACATCTATAATAAAAATATAAGTCACTTTAAAGATTGATGGAAAGGAAGAGCACGATGATGATTGATAAATAATCCCCTTTGAAAATAAGATTTTGAAGAGTGTAGCTATAAAAAAAGAGTTGGCAGCATTTACCGAATAGTCGATACACTTGATTAAAACGCTGAGAATAGCATGGTGGTGCTTTAAGCTCTTCTGAAACATTGATTGTTTTCACTTAATTTGTAATAATAGTCTATTAATCAAAATAACTCTAACCGTTTAACTAACAAATGTCATAATGTGATTTTAGTATATGTTATTAAAGATAATATTTAAAATTTTGTAGTATTAATATTTTAATTATACTTATAAAAATTGATAGATCTTATAAATCAATAACAACAATAAGATTTAGAGTTCATCGATGTTAAGATTTTAATTATAGTTATAGAAATTAAAAGATTTCATGAATCGATAAGAATAAGATTTAGAATTTATCATTGTTAAAATTTTGATTATAGTCATTGAGATTAAAAGATAGAAAAAAATATTTAAACTCACTATTGACTACCACTATGTGGAGTGTTGTCATTTTATTTAAGAATGACTAAATGTTACAAAAAAACAAATATATTTAATATTCTGGTGTTTCTTCTCATTTCCCTTATAATATTATTGCTTAAACAACTTAATATTAATTATATTATATTAATAATAATTATATTATATCAAAATAATATCATTTTATTATATTAATTTATTTATTTTATAATATTATTTTGATATAATTATTATATTCTAAATTACTATATTAATTAATTATATCATATTGTATTAAATATATTATATTATATTGTAATCAATATTATATTTTATAATATAATATAATATTTTCATGATATTATGAGTTTAAGGATAATAATTATGGGTATTTACTAAAATTATGCAATCAATTGTAGTTGGGAAATTTTCTCTATATTATGTGGTAATGTTTGTAGTGGGATTGGTGATGGGAATTCATTATAATATGGTAGTTAGCTTCACTGGCTTTGCTAATGATTGAGGTGGTACCACTTATTGTCCTTTTTGGTGTCATTCATACAATAAATTTAACCAAAGTTTGGTAATATTGTAGATCAAGAAATTTAGATGCTCGTAATATTGTAGAGCACAAAACTCATTTATTGTCTCACATTAATGAATTGAATGGGATCTACTTTTTTATCATAATTATCAGACAACTGAAATGACAGTTTTTATGGATTGGTTCAAATTTGGATAGTTTTATTGTTATTTGGGAAGGAGAAAGTGATGCAAGATTAATCTATGATCTTGAAGGTTGCTTAGAAGATTGGGTACAAAAGCAAAGTGGTATAAGGATTCGGGTTAGGATCAACTTATTGCACCATATTTTGTTGTTATGCTCTACTTCTCTAGTATGCAAGATGTCTTTTTTTATGAGCTTGTGTTTGTATCTCAGTGATTACTAAGCAACAATAATTTTATGACTCTGAATTGCATAGCATTGGGACAATCGACTTCCAACATGAACATTCAAAGTTTAATCACCCTTACACCCAAGTTGATATGTTACATGTTTTTGACTTTTTCATACAAAATACCATTTACATTAGTATGTAAAAATTCCCATTAAATTAGTTTTTGATAGATGTCTAACACAATGAATAGATGCAAAACCATCTTTCTATTCTTTTTTGTGAGACAAATTCAGTTTTAAAGATTGGTGTCATTGAAAGCTACCATCATATAAGTTGTACCCTATTTTAATGATTTATTATTTTCTTTTTAACGATGATGGTAAAATTGGAAACTATTATCTATATTACTATTTTGTTGTCATTCTTCTTGGGAAGTAAAAATATGTGCAAGAAAACTAGAAACTACATGTTTGTTATACTGGTGGATGAACCTACCATTTTTAAATGTCAGCCTATCAAGCCAATCTGTGGCTTTATTCTTTATGATAATTTACTGATTATCTTATTTATAAAAATAGATTACATTATTTACAAATCATTTTCAAATCTTTCTCGTAATCATATTTCCAATATGCGATAGGGTAAGGCATAAAGTCACTTAATTTGACCTTTGATCTAATGATCTAATGGATGTAGCACAAGGAAAATAATTTTTGTAATGTTCTTATGTTTTTTCCTTTTACTATGAAAAAAATATTTTTAGTGCTTATAAATGTCGAGTTTCCCTAGGATTTTTATCAAACACACAGATTTCATCCAATTAAAAGGATAATGAATTAATTAATTTATTATTTTTTTTAACAAAATCATATTATAAAACTAATGTTCAAATTCAATAATTTTTAAAAATACTTTGTTTTCATTAGTAGCATAATTTTCAATGTGAGATTAATCGATTGAATCAATTGTAATAGATACATGCTACACTGGTACAAATAATAAATGATGTATTTTAGAATGACACCAAATAAATAAATAAATAAACAAAACAAAAATAAATTAAGAAGTGTTTTCCATTTTTATTTTTAGTTCTCCATCCTATTACTATTATAGTTAAGGTATTATCATCCCATTAGAGTAATTGCATCAAATTTACCAATGAACCACCCTTTGGGTGGCCAGTCTACTTATATTATCAACACTTCTTCAGCGCTAGCATTATTTGATGCAAGTTTTTCTAGTGAAGCTTTCAATAACAATGACATTAAAACAAACTAATAAATTTGTAAAAAAGGTCTTCCATGAAGTAACAAATCCCTCCTAGTGGAGTCTATAGTAACATTGTTTTAAAATACCATGAATTTGATAAAGCATGTCACTGGATTGAGAATTTATTTTTGGTTGTTTATTTTATTTCTTCAACCCATCAGAAAGAATGCTTAAGGGTGCATAATAATTGGCAATCCATTAATATTAAGCTCAAGGATGTGCAAAACCTAACCAAAGGGTTTTTTATTTTTAAATTTTCAAATATTGAGAAAAATAAATCCATTGAAGCACATGGCCCATTGTTTGTTTTCAACACCCTAGTAGGTTTTTTCCACTAAGCTAGGGATCTTGTTGTGTTTTAACCAAACAAACTCAAAACATTTGTCTAGGTAACGTTTCATGTACTGCAATTGCCCCTTTAGGTTTTCATAGATTGGCTAATGAAACCCTTAGGTCATTTCATTTTCCATTCAAAGAGAAAATTCTATGTGGATAAGCCACAAAAACATGTGTATGTCTAGATCGATCTTTCCAAGTATTTCAAGGAGATAATAGATATCCAAATAGGACACAATCACATAATACAATGTGTTTTATGTATGAATATGCCTAACACCTAATTTTGGTGTCATGGCACAAATCTCAAGATTTGTGACTACCCTCTCATGGTTAACTCATGCTAGACTATGTAACCTAAAACATCTCATGAGGTACATAAAAATATTATTACTATGATAAATGAGTGGACTTTTATCAGCAACAAAAAGGGCAACCAACTAACTCATGTAGTGTGAAAACACCTACTAATGTGTACTAACACATAGATGGTACTACTACGATAAAAAATTAATCGGTCCCTATCGCTCATTCGAAGCACCCTAAGCAATGATTTTTCGTGGTCCCTAAAGCCAATTTTATACTTCTCAACCATAAAAATGTCATAGAGAGGCGAAATAATCAGGATCAACTGATAATCCAATGTTTTTTAATGTAAAATAATTGTGTGCCACTCTTGTAGATAATCACCTCCTCCCAAGGATAGTGAGTATGTTCAAGGAAATTGGGATATTTTTAATAAATGTGGCAATATTTATGCATAATTATCTAATATATTTTTAGATTTGGATGATTGGACCAATATGAATCTTCATATTTCCTAGTGATAGTTTATTCTTAGAAGGTACATAGCCTTTTCAACTCATCTTGTAAGTTTATAGTTAGGGACATTTATCAATTTTTTGATAATATGAAAATAGAGTCTATAAGAAGTTAAAATTTAGTAATTTCTATTTCATCCATCCCTAAATATATTTGGTTTGGAATTGTATGCCATTTATAAAATCATGATATTAGACATGGGGGAGTGGTAAAACTTGTGTCACTAGACTTGGCTCCTTGTGTCATCAATTGGGGTTTTGATACCACTCAATGGGTTATGTGGACCTTTTTCAATTTTAATGATCATTCCCTCAACATTGACAAAATTTATGCCTCTAACTATTTTTTTGAAAGGGAAATGTTTTTGTCTCAAATTGCATACATGCCTCCAAATTCCAACTCAATTTTATGTGTTGATTTTAACATGATTAAATCTAGGGAAAATAAAGATGAGTTCCTATTGGTGTATTGTTGCACTAATGAAAGAGAGGCATGGTTGTACATGCTCAATAAACTTGGGGTGTCTAATCCCAATCACCACTAACATTGTTTCACCATTACCCCATGGTTTACCTACTCCAACCTTAGTTAAGGTACTGATAAGGGTGTGAAAATATTAAAGAGAGCCTTATTTATAAAATAAAACCAATTCACTTGTAAATATAATCTTGATCTCCCTTTTACCATTATTTTGGAGTTATGAGCATATATGACCATATCCCTATCATGTTTTAAATTAAGTGCCTGATTACCCAAGTAAAAAATGTTAAGTCTAAATTCTATATTAACAAAACTCACCTTAACCATGAATGGACTCATTCTCAAATCAAACAAATTTGTAACCTTGATTCACACCTTATATGGATTTAGGTTTTATTTCCAAGTTGGGGGATGTTAAAAGTAAAATTAATGAGAGGTGGGGTGAAATATTCTTCAAAAACATTCTTTAAAAATGTTACTTAAGAAATCATAGATCATTTAAATAATCTTGAACATATTAACAAGCATAAACACCAATCCATAAGAGCATGAAACATATGAACATAATATATATATATATATATATATATATATATATATATATATGAGAAACACTCAAGGGGAAGAAAACCCACTGATGATGGAAATGGACTAGATTAATATAAGATAAACACCAATTTTTGTGAATCACCCACTTCACATGGAGCACCAACCTAACTAGCTAAGCACCAACTCAGTTGGGCTTTAGCAAATACCAACTTGTAAGGAGGCACCAATCCCCTAGATGACTCAGCATCAACTCAAGCACCTAAAATACTTGATCACTTTATAAATACCTTGTTCCTCATAAAATATATTATTATATTATTCCTCATCCCTTTTTGTACTTATATCCCTCTCAAACTAGTGTCTAGCCTTCTTTGCTCAACTAACCCTCTTATTGACTTGATTAGGTCATATGACCTTGATCCTCGTATGAAAAACCTATGTCAAATATTCATATCTAATTATATACACTCATTTTATGGTATATAATACTTTCTTATACTTACCAAGTGCTATATTATTTGATTACACTCTTCACCCTCACTACTTCTCTAAATAGGCATAAAATTGTCTAGTATGTATACAAGTCATTTTGATCATATCCTTCTTAGTCAAACAAACATTATTATATTATTATGTCAACCATGTAATGGATCTTAATACATCTCATATAAATTAATCAAATGTGTACTAATTTCCTTTATGTCTGACATATCTCAATTAAGACTTATCTCAGCTTTAGATCTCATAAAGACCTAATCCCATTAAGTTTGTTCTAGGACACATTACACTTTATATTATTTGGAACACATTATAAAAATTAAAATGGATGGAAAACATTGTATTATATTTAAATATATACTTTTTAGGATCATTATTTTTCTATGACACTTTTGATCTCAAACCACTACTTGAAACACACCATTGATATTGTTCATATTAGGTCTGTGCATACTCATAAAGTCCATCTTGAACAATAGAAGTAAAGACATAATTTTTTAAAATAACCATGGGAAAAAAATCATATTTACATAAGATAAATTACTATAGGGTCATCACCATATGTTTTTTACTTCACAACTTAGGGCAAAAGCACTCAAACCCTTCTCTACAAGTAACCCACTTAGAACTACCAACTAGCCTCAAAACATAATCATGGAAACTTGATATAAAAAACCTAAAAGAATATTTTATATGACATATAAAACCTTCAATATATTATTTTACATATATATATATATATATCACTCTCATGTCCAAATATCACAAGTTCTAATTCCAAATATTGATCTTATAGAACAATCTTTTTTCTTCAGTATACACAATCAAATGTCAACAAGTCAACCCATTTTGGCTTTACCATTTAATTCATTTTCATTAACTTTGAATATTCTAAAAATAATGTATATAAACTCATGTCCTAGAAAACAACTTAATATGCATTGGATGCATCAGCTTTGGGCAAAGAGCCTCCAACTCATCAATGTAATTTGCTTACCCAGATTTACCAGTTTACCTTTAACCATAGTCATAGTGATAATGACATTAATCACATGTGTAGACACTTTAAAATAATTTAAATTCGTGTGTATTATATTATAGGATAATTATACTAATCTAAAATAGATATATAACATGTTAATATGGCAATATTGGTCTTACTAATGAATCTCACAACCTCACACCTTCACTGTCTTATCTGCACTTGATAGCTCAACTTATAAGCAACATTTACATCATATCCACTAACCTAAAAAACTTATATCCAATATAAACATGTATTTAAGGTCTTTAAAAACATATTCATGCACTTGGTTTCATCCCTAATCCATGATAACACATCCCTAATCATCTTCTCACTTCTATCTCATTTTCTCATTATTTGCACCATTAGGCCTTTTAGTGATAGGTCAACTAGTATGATTGGTTTAGCATACTTAAAGGATATAATATTATAAAACCCCATCATTGACATCAACTAAAATTATCAAAAAAATTCCTTTAATTATTTGTATACATTGATTTGGTCAACTCTATTTGATACATCAAATTTATGAGAAATAAGGCCTTTCCTATAGGGTTTGCTCAGACACCTAAAAAATAAATCACATCTGGAGGTGCTTGGGAGAGTTGAATCTAACATAAAATTTATTAAATAGACATATCAAACCATTTTGATCAATTTCAAATAAGATCTTCAACATTAGGTCATTATTAAGGTTCTTTGAGGGTTTAAACCATCTTATAGTCTTAACGATAATTCATAAATATTAGCTCCTTATTCCAAAAACCAATGATTTTAAATTTAAGTTAGGAATCTTCCCAATATATACTTAATATATATGGTTCTAACTCAAAATTTTCACATGCCAATGAGCACATGAAAGTCATTCTCAAGTTGAGAACCCTCCATTCTATGAACTAAATAGACCTCAAAACACGTTTTTTGCCTTAACCTTCAAATTTTGATTTAAAACTTTATAAACATACTTAAAACAACATGACATACCTATTTAAATGCACACATACCCACACTTTCCTTGCAAAATGACCCTGATACCCCATATGGCCACCATCTCTCCCTCTCTCTTTGTTCCTTATTCCAAAAACCAATGATTTTAAATTTAATCTAGGACTCTTCCCAATATATACTTAATATATATGGTTCTAATTCAAAATTTTCACATGCCAATGAGCACATGAAAGTCATTCTTAGGTTGAGAACCCTCCATTCTATGCACTAAATAGACCTCAAAACACTTTTTTTGCCTTAACCTTAAAATTTTTATTTAAAACTTGGTAAACATACTTAAAACAACATGACATGCCTATTTCAATGCACACATACTCACACTTTCCTTAACAAATGACCCTGATACCCCATATGGCCACCATCTCTCTCTTTCTCTTTGCTCTTTATGCCTTTGAATTGTAAGTCATAATAGCTCTTGAATTTGACCTTCTAACCACTGTCAATTATCTTAAAACCTATTGTACAAAATTAAACAAAGTATCTCTTGATCAAACACTATCAATTATTCTTCATATGTCTTATCAACAACTCATGTTGCTTTATTAGGCTAAGTAAGGTTTAAAGGTGGTCTAGTTACATACTAGGCCTGTAGGTCTTACCCATATAAGTTTACACTAAGAATCACATGAGTGATCTAAATCATAATAATCATGCTCAGAAAACTTCACATAGTCTCTTATTTAGAGGTTAAATATAACATCTTCATAGCTCGATGGAGCATTTTTAGAGCTACTTATGTAGATATTTATATCTCAACTAAAGATCTTCGTATCTAACTTCATAGCTTGACTAAGGATATTAATATGGCATTGTGTTCAATGTCAAGTCTTCAAAAACATTTCCAAAAACTTGATTCCAAAATTGTTGATGAATTATCAAGCCTTCAAATTCTCTCTTCATAGAGAGACATTAGGTTGCCTGGCTTCCTTGTCATATCAAGCATATAAGCTCATACACCATACATCTTAACATCAATTCCATCAACATTGACATCAAATTATATCAACATTGAAATCAATGACAACATTTCTCAATTTGGGGAGGCTTTTAATATAATGTTGTATTCATTTAAATTTATGCCAAATAAATAATGATTTTTCACCAGAAGGAACATAATGTGTCATACTATGAGTTCATTCATTACTTACAACAGTTTAATTTATTTCCCTTTTGATGAGGATTTACAAAAATAGATTACCAAGTGGAGTTAGAAGATCAAGATGAGAGAGGCTTACCGAGATTATGGTACCCAAATTCATGCCCATGTGCATTGGTTGAAAGTTGAGGAATGAGTTTCTAAAGAGGGTTTCTATCATACAGTATAATAAAATGCTTGTCAAAGTGAAGGCCATATGATGCCAATAATTATTAATAGATGTTCCTAAAAAATCTAGAACATGCTAAGTATATAGATGACTTACAAATTTAATAATAAAATTAAACTGAAGTAGATAATTCATATTTACATAATAATATTTAAATTCAAATGTGCACTCATTATAAGAAGAACAAATAAGTAATAAATATTGAACAATTGGCATATGCATGATAAATCATAGATTTAAAGTAAAATAGACTACTCATTAAGCACAATGCATAGATAAAAGATATTTAGGAAAACCATCTCATAACTAATATATTAATCTCTATTACACATCGAAACCATATTCCATTAGAATTGAGAAATATATATAGAGTATTCCATGGTAGTGTCTCTTCACATTCGAACCTTTAGATATGCCACAAGGAAAGACTCTTCTTATTATTCACTATATTTCATATGTTTACAAGGTCACAGACATATACTTGATTATACAAAAGACAAAATCATATAGTTCACACATTTACATTTAATATTCTTTATTGTTGAAGCAACCTCGTTCCTACCCCAACACTTTCCTAGAATTAAATCATTATCTCATCCTAAGATAAATTAATAATAATGAAGCTCAATTTGGAGCTAAGAAGATAGGATATAAACAATAATCATAGTTATTACCCTAGGTTCGATTACCAATTTTCACCATTTTCCCACTACTTAGCTACCCTTTCAGGTTTTCAACTAAGTAGCATACTAACCTACTACCTTTTCATGTTTTCAATAGATTAACATAACATAGGTGGCCACCATTTATGGGTTTTTAACCATCCTAACCCTACTTTTAATGTTTAATACTACACTATAATCTTTGAAAGAAAATTTTGAAAAAAAATTGAAGTGTATTACCTACTGGGTAAGTGGTGGCATGCTTTGAAGTGGTTGTGTAGGAGGTTGTTGTTTTGTTGGTTATGCTTGTGATGTGGTTGAATTAGTGGAGTGTGCAGAGCCTAATAGTATGATTTTTTTCTATTGGGTGTGTATTTGTGTTTATATAGTTATCTTCTTCTAATGTAGTATTTACTAGAATTATTATGGTGGAGTGATTTGATGTTCATCCATAATTTGGGCAATACAAATATTAAAGGATAGTAAGTTAGTACTTAATTCTATAAGAAAGAAATTTGATGTTGATTTAGATTATCTTCTTCTTGAAAGATATTTTTTTAGCATCTTCCATTCTATTAGCACTTCATAAATACATGGTAAGAAAGATGAACAACATAATCTAAATCAACATCAAATTTTTCACATCATCATCTTAGGCAATGGTGATTAGTATTTGAGAATTTGATAGCTTAAGATGAATTTCCACCACCAGCTCATCTAGTCAATCAATAGTTTGTTGAGCTTGGATGCCCATAAATGTATTACACATAGTTTCATTATGCCAAGCTTAATGTTTTAGCATGGTATTATCCCTAATTACTTGAAGGCACTTCCAATTAATTTTACAGTAGTTATTTAATCATCCATCATAGCTTTATCTATTGTTGTAAATTCAAGTTTAGAAGTAGCCAAATAATTATTGAGATGTTGTCTGTAATTTAGCATTCCTTCAACATTTGTTTTGATTATTATGAAAGGGTATCTAAAACCCATTCATATTATTCAAGTAGATTGTATATTTCCTCTATTTATCCCCTTATAACCTGAACTTGGGCTGACATCATTTGTAATAATTACATATCCAACCAATCCTTTATGATTTTCTTCAATAGGGCAATGAGTTGTTTATCTTTAGATATCACCTATTCACTTAGCACTTGTGCAACTAGTATGGGTACAATACTCTTCATAAATTGTCATGCAATTACAAGCTAGATGATCAAGTCTAAATTCTCCACTCATAGACAAAAAAAAATGTTCTAATTTCCATGCCTTCTTCATAATTTATTCTTGGAACATAGTTACACCTTTAATTTATTTGGATAATGAAAACTAGGAAACATCTAAAGATGTTTCAAATAGAGTAGTAGAAAGTGTTAGAATGCATAATGCATTAATGAGACCGCATGATCTCTTTTTGAAGCCATTACCACAACACTAATAACATATATTTTATGCACAAACTAGTCTCTACATTTTTTCCTCAAATAATAATACAACCTGAAATTTTTTCTCTCCACCAACATTGTAAGGTAAGCAATAAGAGTGCCTATTAAATAGGCATAATAGTTTGTTTCACACAAAAAATAATTTTTTGTGTGAAACCAACTTTATTTGTTGTATAATATTTTCACGCATAAAATAATGATGCAAATATTCAACATTTAATAACTAAATAACCAACTCCCAATTTAAACATAAATCATGATCGATTGTGAACACTCACTCCAACACCTTCCCTTAAGTGCAAAATAGGGAGTAAGAAAAAAAGAAATCAAAGAGAATGAATGGTCCAAGTAACTATGCCTAATCAGGTACCAATGTATACATCACAGTGAAATACAAAGTGTCCCTATGGTAACCAGTCCATCTTATCAGACTACATGGATGATGAATTGCTATAACCACTAAGTCAAATTAGAATTGGTACTCTATATGAGATTAACTCTATAAAAAAACAATGATCTCAAAACATTGGGAAAAAAAGAGTCACCAAGGATGAAATGTATCACTGTATGGTGCCCAAAAATAGTAACAATAGCTAAATTCAAGAGAACAAAAAATATATGCCACAAGGTGCCCCAAGAAATCAAATGGATCAATACTCAAACATAATGCTGAAGAGGTGCATTGGATGGAATTAAGGCCATTGAATACAAATGCACTCAATCAATTACCTCTAAAAAATGGTGTACTAACAATGAGTACAACATTTAAAGTAGTAGTCAACACACCCCTCCATAATGTTGAAATGGGTGTAGTGACTAAAAAAAAAATCTGAATGAGTGGGCCAATCACATGATGCAAACACTAAAATGTTGACTCTAGGCTACACCAGACTAGCTATGATCTAGAAGGAGAACAAGCTCCACCAAAACATCTAAAGGAGACTATCAACAATCAGATTCAGATATGATATCTCTCAATAATGATGTCCCTAGTGATGATGGGATAGTCAACAATTGGATAACCAAGTTCTCAAACATGGAGCACACACATGAAGGAAAAATCTCCATGAAATTCAATATGACTACAAACAATGGTCCCATCCTAAAAAAATATCACCAATGAATGCATGAATATCCATAATGCACTCAAGCTATGTAAATTGAAAGATGCAAGCTTAGAAAACACATCTACCTAACAAAAAACTCAAAAACATCAAGGAGCATCATAAGGTAAGAGGATCAATGTATGATTAAAGAAGATAAATAATGGAGGAATGATGATTATAGCATCTTAGCCAAGAATGCCACTTAAACTGCTAAGAATGATCTAAAATTCACCCCAAATTAACATAAATGGTGGATGAAGATGCTTGCATATGTGTGGGTGCAAAATCCACATTATTAAAATGTGAGGTAACATCCATAGAAATGTTAGGTAGATCATGTCTAACCACTATAATCTCAAGTTTCTTAGGCCTAAGTGAAAGCACAAAAGAGCCCATATGTAACTCATAATCTTCATGAAAAGTGGAGCAAACAAAATTTGGATCTCTATCAATAAATCCCAATGAAGATGAAGAACCTACATCATAACCAAAGCCATGCTGAGCAGTTCACAAAACAAGTTGAATAGGGATTTTTATGCCCTGTAAATATTTCCCAATGCCTACAAGTCTCGTAGTGTGACCCATGGAATGACACATGCAAGAGCCAAAGCTAGTGGTATGCTACTCAAAATAAGCAAGCATAAGTGTAGGTAAAACTGGAGTGGGATGTGTAGAGTGTACAATAATAGAAGGCACATAAGTATCATAAAAAATAAGAGAAGCACCAAGAAAAATGGGCCTCTCAAAATATGGTAAATTGCATTCTAAAAGTGCATCAAGTGGATGTGTACCAAATTTAATAACATAACATCATGGAATACTAGATTGATGTTGTGTGCCAACTAGTTTCTTCTATAGATAAAAAATGAGAGCATCCTTTCCATGAATCATGGAGTGCAAAAGATAATTATGCATTAAAAGTTTCTTGTTTGCTTCTTGATTGCATAGGACTTAGTAGGGTACTACCAAGAGTAATACCAAAGTTAAAAATATGATCAAAACCCACTATATAATAATGTGCATCAATATGTGGAGGTGTACATACCTCATCTAAATGACCACCAGTAGCAAGTGCCTCATCCTTAAAAAATATGTCCTCACTAAAAATGGAAGGAGGACAAGAACTAATAGGAGAAGATGAAGATGCCAAAGATTCCTCATGCAAATCACCATCAAGAGTAACATCCTCACAACTAGGAGAAGATGGTGGAGAAACATAGTCACCAACAAAAGAATCCTCACTCTAAGAGGAAGGAGAAGAAATAAGGACATGTGGAGGTGAAATATCTTCATTAAACAATGCATAAATAATATTCAAATCTTATTTAGGTGACGTGGCATGCTCAATATGAGACTACAAACTCTCAAATACATGAAGGTGAATGAACAAAAGTGCCTCCTTTTACATGGATGCAAGCCACTCAATATCATCCTCATCTATGAAAATAGGAAAATCAATGATAATGACTCTCCACAATCATTTCATCTACAAATATAACATCATCTTGTGCTTCCATGTGGTGTAATTAGATCAGATGATGGGTTCAAATATGCAATAATCCATATCTAAAGACATGTAATGGCAAAAAATATCCATATAAAAATAAAATGGAACCCCAGAATGAATGTCGGTCACTACCAAAAATGCATCTATAAATGAAAGGATTAGAAATCACATTAAAAATGAAGTGTTTTATGAGGGGGTCTCACCAATTGTGAGACTGGACCTCTCCCTTCATCTTTGACAAATGAGAGTGAAAGAGGGAATAATAGCAAAGGTTACTCCTATCAAAAACAAATGATGGTAATCATAAGCCTTTATTAAATGTTTCACAACTTAAAATTTTCAACCACCTTATAGTTCCCCCTTATAATAATACAATATACCCTTTATTTAGGTCCTTCTGATATGTGTCACCACTTATAATGGTATATATTCCATTTAAAAAGATAGGAATAAATTTACCTAACCCCCAATTTTTTTTTTAAATTATCTAGCTTTGATCTATTTTAAAGCGCTTAATAGAAAGATTAAGCTTTACCAAAATAGCCTTAACTGACTCAGCTTTGTCACATTTCCAATATCAATGACACTAATATAAAATACCCAACCTTCAAATGATAATTAGGTGGAGGAATGATAGTTGAGAGCTAGTCAAAGCTGAAGATTTATAAGTGAAGATAGCCAATGAGTATAGGAGGGGATCAAACTACTAACCATGCGTCTTTAATTTTAAATCTACAAGCTTTGAATAAATTACAGTTTGCACCATCAAATCACTATGAGATGTAGAGTCTCCTTTGCCAGCTATTCAACTCATAGTCTTGGTCATGACAGTGAGAGATTATCTTTTAAAAGATTCCAATTCTATACAAGCATACAGGTTGTGGTAGGTAGTTAGCAATTAAACCACATGGAAAAATAAGTGGTGAAGGCTAGCTGGAGGAAGGATCCTATGGAGGATTCGATCTACCAAATTAATCACCAACCAAATAATAATTTCATACAAATAATAATTGATGACAATAAAAATTAAAATGCCATGATAACTAATGTAAATGTCACCCAAAAAGGAGTAATTATTGGCACTCTTACCATGCCAAAAGAAGGGATTATTGTTGATGCCAAGGGAGATGTAGTAGACCATAGATCACACCACTCAATGTAGAGACTAGATAAGATTGACCTTTGCAGGGGTTCTATTGATTTGAAGTAATTTAGGGTGAATTAATATCTCAAATATGAACTCAAGATGATGTGAAAGATATCATCAAGAATGAGGTTCACAATATCCAAAGGTTGAGTGGCTTGATCTAAATGTAAATATAGAGCATGGGCTCAGTATTGAGTGGAGTGTTCCAATGCAAGAGTTTTACTAGAGTTGGCTACATGAATTCTATGTCCAACAATCTAAAGGAGAGAGGAACATGACAAACTTGCCCACAAATCTGATAGAACAAACTTAGATCCATTATTTTAATGCATATAACCAAACACCAATTGACAAATCATACTAATTGGATAGGCCATGACATAGGATCAGTCCATGTGGTTTAAAATATTGAGCAAGGCATGGGTTGTTGTGCATGTTAGTGGTGAGGGAGGCTGAGAAATTTATAGTAAACCAGTAAATGTATATTAAAATCCTCAATCACTTGGAACTTTTATTAAAAAATCTAGGCACTATAAAAACCAGCTTCGATCTCTATCAAGATGGCTATTATAAAATCCATAATTCATATCACCTCTGCAAACAAAAAATTAAGATTTTTGTAAATTTGAGCTTGCTTGTACAATCATCTACTGTAGGGTTCACCATGTGGCAATTAAAACAAATGAAGATTTGAATTTGTGAATTCATATGGTCAAAAAACCTAAAAAAACTATGAAAGGATGTTGGTACAGTCCACCACATAAATGCACAAAAACACAAACAAATTAAGTAGAGAATTAGTGAAGAATGGCTGCCATATATGCTTAGTAATGGATGTATGAAGACTACTCTGATACTATATCAGCATGCATCATACATTCATGATATTTTAGGATATCTTCTACAAACCATTATTGTAACACTAATAACATAGATATTATGCACAAACCAGTCTCTACATTATTTCCTCAAATAATAATACAACCCATAAGTTTCTCTTTCTCCACTAGATGGAAATGAGAATAATTCTCATTTATCTTAGATCCCTCTTGCACTCCATTGCCATAGCTTCAATAACATAGAGATTTCACAACTAGATAAATAATAATCATGCACAATACTCTTCATCTCTCATTATTCTCTCAAAGTGAATAATACACACATCCATATGTTTCTCTCTCTCCACTAGCATTATTAGCTAAGAAATAGGAGTGCCTATTAAAATAGGCAAAATAGTTTATTTCACACAAAAAATAATTTGTTGTGTGAAACCAACTCTAGTTGTGGAATATTTGCATGCATAAAATAGAAATGCAAATATTCAACATTTAACAACCAAATAACCAACTCCCAATTTAAACTTAACTCATGAGTGATTGTGAACACTCACTCCAATAGAAAGGGATATGGATGTCATAAGGTTTAATGAAGGAGAAAATTTGAATTATGCCAAATTAAGTGCAAAAGTGATACACCAAATGGATGTAATGGGAACATTCCACATTCACTAGCTAGAGATCTTAGATTTTGGCTATGAAGCATCCTCCTGTACACTTGTGTGTGTTATTGGCTTGTGATGTAATATGTGATATACTTATTATTTGGCTTTGTCTTATTTTTATTTTATTTCTTGATCCTTAGCTTTATCCTTAACTTTATCATACACCTCATCTTGATTTTTGTATTTCTCTTCAAGTTAAGATTTAACTTCATCTTTGGCTTTAGCTTTAACGTATACCTCAACGTCAACCTTGGCATTGGCAATAGCTTTAAATTTGTCTTTGGATAATTTTTCTTCATCTATGTGCTTGGTATGTTCATATTTATACTTTTTTTATACTTGGTCTTTCATTATTTCCTCCACTTCTTCCTTATTTTATTTTAGAGTCTATGTTTCTCGTTGTTATTGTAATGCCTATTCTTGTTCCTTTTTCTTTGCCTTCAATTCTTTTGCTCATTTATTGTGAGCCTTTAATTACTCAAATTATTTTATTTTATATTCCTCTTCTTTAGATTGATTTAGTACAACCTTTACTTCTTTGGCTTGATTTTTCATAACCTCTACTTATTAAAATTAATTTTTCATAGCCTCTCCTTCTTTGGCTAGCTTTTATCATATCTCTTATGTAACTTGTTGTCAATATTATTTTTCATATGTAATTTATTTTTGTTTACATTATTTTGTCTCCACTGGTACATTTTTATTTTATTCATTCTTCTATCTCTTTCTTTCTTTTTTCCTCTACTTTTTCTCATCCTTCTTTGGTTACTCCTTCGGATCCTCTAGATATTGTGCAGCTTCTATTTGTGGTTCTTATTGAAGAAAACTTATTTATTCAAGCTCATACATATCCTCTAGTGCATCAATTTAGGTACCTAAATGGGTAACTTATGAGGAGCCTTATTCCATAAAATTACCTCCAAATATAAATGTTTCATTCTTGGATGAGGGTGGAGGAGTGAGGGTCTCTTTGACCCTCTTTATAGTTTGGGCCTATGGTTGTTATTGTTATGCTTGTGCTTGATACGCATAATTATACTCTAATGCTTCTACAGATCATACCATCCTATCCTTTATTATTTTAGAGGTAATTATTGAAGGATGACTACTTATCTTATGCATTAAAGATGGAGGTGGACTCTATTATGTAGGTTGTTATTCTTGATGCATAGCAGAAGATCCCATAGTTGGATATTTCTGAAATATATTGGCCAAAAAATTTTAAATAGAGAGAATATGTTAGTGGCTAGATTTGAATATAAAAACATGGGATATTTTAAGTCCTCTCTCAAACATATCATGAGATACGTAATATAAATCACCCCTTTTTCCAACTTACTTTACTTTCTTAGTTGTTTGCCAGAAGTGTTTAGTAATGCACTTGATGAGGATGCATGCTTAGTAAAGAAAGGGGGTATCAAAAATAATATTAAATTTATCTCATGAAAACCTTAAAATACATAATATAAATTTTTAATTTTAGATTCTTGATTTTATGAACCCATTCCTTGAAAAACCTCCGTCAAACCCTGATGAAGACCCCTAACAAATTAAATTTTTAGAATAAGAAAAAGAATAATTTAAACACTATAATTTAGAAAATATAATTTGAAGAGTAAATAATTAGAAATTATCATTAATAGTTTGTGTGACTCTTCAAACAATAGTTCACACAATTCATTTGTTGATACATTAGAAGTCATTTATAATGAAGTGGAAAATGTCACTTCCCAACTAGATGCAATGCTACATCAAAGAGGTATTGAAACACTATTATTATGATAAATTTTCATATTATGATATCATAAATAAAAATTATATGATTTGTTTCATATGCATAAATAATTGGTAAGTACAAAAATGGACACATTTTCCACATTATCTATGCTTAAGTCCAAAGAGAAAACAAAAGAAGGGAGAGTGCATATGAGAACCAAGGTAGAATAGTTAATAGAGAAGGATCCAATGATCAAACCATGCAAGATAATAATGATAAATATTAGGTGGTACCCCTCCAAACAAAAAAAAGGGACACACACTTAAAAATTCTTGGTAGGGCCTTGGCCATAAAATGTAGTGACATAAAGTAAATAAGTTAGAGAGGAAAAATACAATATGTGTGCAATAACTGAGGTAGAGGTGAAGGCCAAAATGAATGATTCATAGTGCATTACATTGATTCAAATAGAATTTAGATGATGATCTTCATAATAATTTACTGATTTAAACATTGAGACAATTACATACCCTTTGATGAAATCACCACCAAAGAACCTATTATACCACAACACATGCTAAGAAAAAATATGCCTCCCAATATAAATCCACAAGTAAAGGATGATTTTTCACTTTTACCCCCTAGAATATATCTCATAAATATGACAAATGAATCAACATAAGAATAATTAGATGAAAATCTAGAAGTGTTGTGGCACATAACTATAAGTATGATGAGAAATCATAAGGACCATCAGTTAAGAATATACACATGATGATAATATGAAATGAGAAGATGTGATAAACATGTAAAATAATGAAGACATTATTCTAGATGATGAGATACATGGTGTAGATAAATAATTCAATTTTCATTATTATAACCTAAATCACAATGGAATAGAAGGTCAAGAAGAAGAAGAAGAAGAAAAGGATGAGGGAGAGGTAGCTATAAATGAGATGGATCTAAATGAGGCCAATGATGAAAAGGAGATAGAGGATTTTGGGTAGACCTTTCATAATTATATTAACGACGGTTAGGTGTAAGATAAAATGAATCCAATAAAAAATTAAGATATATATCATGCATCAAAGCCAATTTCATGTAAACACTCAAAGAATGAAGATGAAAGTATTTATGTTATAGAATAAACAACAAGAGAGTGAGTTTAGTGGAGTATATAGAGGAGGAATATTTTTTATAATGGGATCTTATGCTAGAATATCTCAGTATGACTCCCATTCCTCACCATGTCATATCACCATATTCTTAATATTTCATTTCATCGACACTTGTATCTCACATAGTATAGTTGTGATCATGCAAAGAGTTCTTACATGTATTGGTGAATGGAATCCCACATAGATTGGCACTACCTAAGTAGAGTGCTTCCCCAAATGTTAGAAACTACCTTCCAAGGGGTAACTTTATACAAATCATGTTTTAGGAGAGATTTAAGACTTTAAAATAAGTAAGGGATTCAAGTTATAATAGAATCATTCTATTGAGTTTAATTTTAGAGAGATCCAAAGTCTCTAGTTGACCCAGGGCATTGAGATGATTTCTTGAAAGGTTAAGGGATTTTAAACCTTGAATGAATCCCATATTTTTATGTACTCCACTATATAATTTATTTTTTAATAGATATATACATTTAATAATACTCATAATTCTAACAAAGTTTAGATCTTGACCTTTTTTGGAATGCATTTTATTATTTGTATATGAAAATTAATTTCATGAAGTGAAAATACTATAGTAAAATAAAAAGTGAATACCTAAACTTACCTATAAAGTGTTGTCATGAATGTAGGTGATAATTTTTAAATGTGATTTACTCAAACTTATAATGAAACATGCATAAAATTATGCATCACTTAAGATGAATATAAAAAATTAAATACAAAATACTAGTGAATAACAAAGAATGAATGCACCTAACTGGGTACATGAACTTTTATGTTTTCATGGTGCAATAATTGGTGATTATAGAGGGTAGGACCATTGGATATTTAATTCACATTGGATAAATTTGATTGGACTTTTCATTCCTCAATCCTCATTGATAGAAGAGTGTTATTAAGAACTCAAGGTGTACTTGAATCCATCATTGCATTTCCAAAGTAGTGATATATCTTGGAATCCTTATATGAATTCCAATTAAGTATTCTAGTACAAAACAATGCAAATTTGGGTGAACTAACCCCTAAAGATAGAATAAAGATCATTTTTATGGTAAAAATGGCACAAAATTGGTGTAAAATGTTAGTATGATTTGGGTCTAGTGTGTATAATGTGAAGAATGACATGGATTGTCATTCCATCTACAAAACTAGTAAAAAATTGCATAATGAGGAAGCCATGTGCCACACACATGCCCATGATCTAATAGATGGTGTATATAATTTTTTATTCTAAGTAATAACCACTGAGATTCGAGGCAAAAACATGTTTGTTAACATAGAACAATAACCCATGCATGATGCCCCCAAAACTGATAAAAAATGAAAAAAATAAGTATATTTAGAAATTAAAACTTAAAACCTATTGTGTGTTATCTGGGATGTCTGATATTCTAATAAATTATAGAACTAACTATTTTTTGTGTATTTGGACAACAATTCCCTATTTGGACAATAGATAAATGCTCAATTGTCTAGTTGGATCACTCTTATCCAAAAGTGCCTTATGATTATTTTCTAAGTTTACAACTATACCCACCATTTAATACATAAGAAATCATGTTTATTTTCTATACCACAAGGCTTAATCCCTAATATAAACTATGATATATTACCCCTTTTTGAGGTGAGTTGTTGAGCTTGGGCAATAACTTAACTCAATAGAAGAATTTATGTGAAATGTTGTTATGACAAAAATGTGTAAATCTGTTTTATTTGATCAAGTAAACAAGTAGATTTTATAAGGATCCTAAAAATTAATAGTTAAATAAGTATCATAGTAATTTTGAGCAAGCCCCAATGGATTCAAAACATAATACAATCGAAATAAAAAGAAGAGCAAAAAACTAAAGTAACAAACCCAACATAAAGAACATATAAAATTAATTGCACAAGCAATGCATTGTCTTATGAGAGTTCCTTATTGAGGGCCTTATCCTCCTCCTTATCATTTGGATTTAATTTTAAATTGTGTAAATATGAGTAATAGTGATGAAATTTAAAATCATGGCATCATCATATAGATAAATTGAGCATAATAGTAATGTGGGATGCATGTAAGGACAAGTATACATGGTGAAATTGTCGAGATAGATGTTAGTAATTAGTCAAATAGATAAGTGATCAAAATTGAGTATTAGAATATGAATATAATTAATTGAGGAGGGATACATGATATCCATCATGGCATCAAAAATATGCAAATATTTATGATGTCCATCATGGCATCTAAAATTGATAAAATTGATCAAACAAGTGTCATGGACATGACACACACAAATAAGAGAATATGGAAAACACATAAAACATGCCATAAAAGGCCAAGTGGACACGCACAAGGGACATGTATAAATGTCACTCACATTTATGTAATTATATAATAAAGGCTTAGATCTAGAAAAAAAGACATGTTCAAATATCCACAATCAAAATAGAGAATTCACACAATATATGATGTAGGGAAGCTAACATGAAAATCATGCATGATAATTTAATTGATCAGCATAAGAAAGTTTTTAACACTCAAAGATTTATTAACATAGATAATCAAAATGATATCAAGGTGTTAGTGAGTGATCAATATCAATAGAGGTAATGATATATAAATGATTGAGTTATGAGCAAAAAGAGATAGCTAAATAAGGATAAAAATTATGGATAGGATGTCCTTAGTGAGTTTGGTGGTGTATGTGTAATATTTATTAATGTTATGTGTGGTTTGGAACTAATCAATGACATATTAATCTGATTGGGACCATAGTGGAGAAACTAGTCAATAAAACAAGGCGCTTTTGTCCAATATGATGATGCTATTTGAATGCAATTTCTTAATGTGTGATAGTGAAATCCCTTACAGCTAGGTCAAGGAATGATATCTTGTATGTTTTTCATTCAATCATGTAAAGTTTTGAATTATATATGATGTAAAATTACTAAAAACAATTACTTAATAACTATGCACAAAAAAACTGATGTATGACAAACTAAACATAAGCATGCATGGGTCCTGGTTTTAGAATTTTATAGAATATTTTATTATTTTTATATTATTTTAGCATATATGAATTTGAAAAGAAAATAATATTTTTAAAAATAATAATTATGCCATAGATCAATGATCTATGTATGAGGAAATTTGATACTAGAATCCAAGGAGTTCGTCAATGGGATGCTCTTGTGTAGGTCTTGTATCACATGTCCTGTAATCGTCAATTACATTGTCATATTCATCCTAAAAATTATTCCTATCATTCCAATAATATTTTTTTATAATCACTATAATCATCATAGGATTGACCCATGTTCTAATATTGTGCTTAATATTTTGATACTCCATTTTTATCATTATTATTTTTTGGATATGAAGAACTAACTACCACATACTGTGGTATTGAACTTTCTAATGTATGTTTTTCAATGTGTAAAATGTTTGAGCCTCTTTTGGTATGCCATTACTTGTATCTATTTTTATATTAGCTAAATATATGGTTTTTTAAATTTCTTTTGCTGACCTTTCCTTCATGACCAAATGATATGCAACTTTTACTTTTATCAATCATTACTCATATTGATTTTAACCATGATACTTCAAGGACATCATTGTAATCACTTAAATTTGAAATAAAATGAAAAGTAATTTATCATTATTTTTATTAAAAATAAAATATTAACTTGATTGATCCCATACATGTTTTATATGCACTAGTTTTATCCAAATGTTGATGCTTATTTTTAAGAGATATAAGAAATGAGAAAGAACAAAAAATAATTTCCTAATAATCCATAACCTTGATATTTGTAAATTATGTGGAAATCATGAGAGTAGTGGCAGTGAACAGATATTTATATGAGTAAGGGCTTATATTTACCCCCTTTGTAACCACCTTTGAATCTATATCTTTTGTAGGAATTTCTTGATTTTGACTATTTTTGTTAGAATCCGTCTTTTAATAATGTGTTTTTTCTTGGCTTGAATTTGATTTTGTAGCTTATTCTCTTATTATTTTCATAATATTTCCTTTTTGATACATTCCTTTTGTAATTATTCCTTTTCATCTTGTGTCTTGTGTCTATTTTTTTAATCTCTTTCTTGTTCTAATTTTGAATTTTGAACCTTTTCTTGCTCTAAATTTTCCTTTGGTAACCATTTTTTATTAATTATAATTTTTCCACTTGTTCTTAAAAAAATTCACTCATAAGGTGAGTTGGTTGATTAAGGGATGTATCAATGATAATATAACCATTGTCAATTATCTTTTGTCTTGTATCCTTCAAATACAAACAATGATCTATATGATGCCCATGCATTATATGATATGCACAACAGTATTATTATATCCTTACATGATGTAGAGGATGTAGTTTTATCAACATATTTATATCCATTTCCCTTAGAGTATCCCTTGATCTCTTATTAGTCTTTTGCATATTTTTTGAATCACTTGTCATAGATGTCTTTTATTGTAATTTGCCATTTTGATATTATGTATTGGTAGGCACAACATTGCTAGGTGAAGAAGCAAATACATGATTAACACTAACATATTTTGGATTCCTTGCATATGTAATTTAATTTTTTTATGATGTGGTATTTACACTGGAATAATGATTTTAATTTTTCAACTTTCCAATTAACTTCTTCATAATGTTTATTTTATCCTCGATGGCTTCATAGGCATAAACCTTATGTACTTCACATTGAATATGCATACCCACACCATCAAGAGGATATGTAGGAGGTGGAGGGGTTTGAGGAAGGATATGTTGGTTACTTTATTCTATAACTATATAATGGGTTACCTTAACTCTTGGTATAGTGATATAATGGACATCATTAGAGGGAAAGTAGCTATCACAACCTTGAGAGGTAGTAGGAAGAAATGATTCTTCAGTTATGAGAAATTTTATCTATGATATTGAATGATGCATCCATGTATTTATATGAAACTTAAAATCTAGAAATACTACAGGGAAGAAACATGTAAATGAAATAAAAAACTTCTAATTAATAAGTGATAAATACCATCATTAATTATAAACATGATTAAAATATAAATCTAAAATTATTAAATCTGAAACCCTAATGGGAGGGAACAAAGGGGAGGAAACCCTATTGGTAAAATAGGGTTTTTAAACTAAGAATGGACCAATTTTAAAATCATGAAAATTGAAATTTAAAACCCTAATTGAAGGTAAAAACAAGAATGGAACCTTAATAACAATCTTCATATTTTGAGAAAAGTTTGAAAATAAGCAAGTTCACCAATATGTTTTATTAATTTTGGAAAACAAATGTGATTAGATTACCTTATAAATGACAAACTAATTTTAAAAATTAGGAAGAGTAATCTTCCAAAAAAAAAATCATTGATTTGAAAATTTGTAAATTTTGAAATATGTTAAATATGGAAAGTGCAAGAAGTAGATGGAAAACTAAGATACAAGATGTTTTTGGGTTTGTAAATTATAGGGAGAATATGTTAAATGAGTGTTAACTTGAAAAAGGATCCTTCAGATATTTTTGATAACATAAACCTAATTGGACAACAATGGTGGGCCACTCATATATGGAATTGGGTAATCATTGTCCAATAGAAAACTTGGATACAATATTTTTGGGTTATGTTCAACTTTGGATGTATGCCATGTAGTTTGTGTGGTATCTTTCAATCTAATACGTAGAACACTATATAGCTTATTTTCTCTTTAAAACCCTATCTCAATGACATGTGAAGACAAATTTAATCATGGAATAAAAAGGGTTCAATAGTTGAAGTTGAGCATGATCTCAACCCCCCTGTGTTGAGTTCTACCTACATACCAATACTTTAAAAAAGGATCAAAATCCATATAGTTTTCACATGTTATGGTGGTGTGTGAATAACTAGTGAAAAATATTAAACAATGGTGAAATAATAGTGTGGTTAAGTGTTTTAGTTGTGACTTATGGTCTAAGAGGTGTATTCACACTTTAGCTTAGGGATAATAGGGTTGTCTATAATTATAATTTGGAAAAATAGGTAATTTTATTTCAATGTGTAATTGGAATTATGGTACTTTTTAGTATTGAATCCTCATGTGTGAAAATAGGTTTGAAATTTGGATTTATGGTGGTATTTTTAGAATTCTTCCAGATGGGGCTTATTAAACTCATAGTCCAACCTTTTCATAACTTTTAATTTTATAAAATAGTTGTTATTCGATATTAATACAATGGTGGGGACTCAAAAAATAGATCAGGACCCTATTGTCTAATAGCTTATTATCATCCAATGAGGAAAAACCTTTGATATTATGGTGTAGGAGTCTAAGTGTTGGCTTAGACTATTTTCACAAGAAATATGTATATTCTAAGGTCAATAATTAGATTAGAAGAGTAATTCTTTTGCACAAAAAGTGTAATAAAATGGTCAAAAGGCCCTACAATAAGTCATGAGCTAAGTTTGTAAAAAGGGTGATCATGAGTGCACTATTTTATGTTAAATGTTATTTTTTATGTCTACATAATCATAAGGTGATAAATCCCCTTGACATGATCACCCAGATCAACCATAGAACTAGGGGAATACACAAGAATTTCCAACCTTATACGCAATGAAGTCATAGGTAGAGGAAGATAAAACCATTGAGGACAAGGCTCAAAATGATAATGAAGACTTAATGAAATAATAAGAGCTAAATAAAAAGGCTACCAAATAAAAAAGAAAAGGTACCAAAATATTTAGCCAAAAATTATATAAAATTTGAGGATGAGGAAGAAAATAATAGATATGAGGAGCATGAGGAAAAAGGGCATGTAATGGTCAAGAAGGGAAAGAAAGAGGAGAAGAATAAAAATGAAGAGGTGGCCAAAAACACGCAGGTCATACACAAAACATGGGGAAAAAATAATTAGAATTAACCCAAGTGATACAAGATCAACAATCACAAAAAATATTTGGATACAAAATAATTAGAAGTATCAATGCCCAGGTTAAACCTTTTGTGACTTTTTCAAGGTTTGGATCAACATAATGAACTCAATAATAATAATTTTAAGAGGGTCAAGAAGATATTAAAGGATCCTCATGGTTATAAATTTAGGCTCAAATCACATGGTGCACAACTTTTACCTTTCATGTGCCACACATTTGAAAATCACCAATAGCACCTTTTGCATTAGAAACATAACTCACTCAAATTGTTAGACATCAATAGGTCACCCTATATATTGTTTATCTTAATCTTGATAAACAAATTCAAGGTGATACTTAATTTATCAAATCAATCACACAAGAAACCAACCAAATCCAATTGAAAAATAAGATGTGACAAAATAATGTTGAGCTAAAGGATCACATCATAAAGGTGGATAGATTATCTATGAGTCACTTAAATTAATGACCCTCATAACTAAAATTGTGTAGAATTGGCTTTCGATGAAGTACATTGACAATATAATAACACAAGAGAAAAATATACATGGTGAAATTGATGCTATAATTTACTTTTGGGAAGAATATAAGCAAGTCATGAGTGTAGATATCACACAGGAGAAATACATTATGAGTCTAGTTTCTTAAATATAAAGATCATTTTTATGAGGCCATATATGAAAACATTGATGATATTACAAAGGCTGACACATAAAAAA
>JARHVA010005502.1:947500-1032500 GCA_037957365.1 Torreya grandis | reverse complement strand
ACATCCCTTTTAGTGGAGACTTAGGTGCTAAGATTAGCTTCATTTCTAGCTTAGGACATCGTTGGAGATTCTTTGGCTGTCTTTAATCTCAGGGCATGTGAAATGACTCGACCTTCAATCTCAAGCTGTGACTCGGCATGTCGATTCTCACGTTCCCCCAAACTTATCATATTCTGGGACGTGGTAGATGGATCACGAGTTATGTGGCTCGATAAAGTGGCTAGTTTTTCCCATGTGACTAGGGCATAGTGATTATGATATTACAAAATAATAATTACAAAGAATTTTAAAATTTCTACAAACTTGCAACTTTAAATGTAATGAGATTTTTCTACCAACTTTGCAAATACAATGAGATTTTTCTACAAACTTTACAAATACAATGCATTCATCCGTGCACATTGTCAAAGACAAAAATCACCCAAATTTTTTAGACACCTATTGACTACCACATGTCACCAAATGATTGGTCCTCTTGGCGTGTCCACATTGTGCCACATCATCTTGCGACACCACATTTTTCCCTGTCGCATCATAACTTGAATGGCTTATAACTGTTGCATACAGTGTCTATTTTATAAATTGTGAAAAGTCCTAGAAAGCTCTCAACGAGGTCTACACTATGAAATTGATTTCATCACAAATTGGAACTTTTTATAAACTAAACTCTGGATCATGCCTCCTTACAAAAGAGGCTTTTGGTCTCCAAAAGTTGACTATCACCTAAAATCTTATAAATGATCTACTACATCACATCACACATAACCCATTCATAGCAAAGAGATAAATATTAGAAAAATAAATGATTCACAACTCAACTAAAAATGTCTATACATGGCATGAGTAAGAAAATCTACAATTGCCAAATTGATTACAACATATCAAACTGCCTACCCAAATGTCACATCCTGTAAAGCGGTGAATTGCCAAAAAATGAAACAACTCCTAATGTAACTACAAGACAAGTTTATAATGCCGACAACATACAATTAATGTTCTAGGCATGCTTTAATGCATTGCCCTGAATGGGACTTACAATGCTAAGCACAATGCAAACAACCAAAAGTGTATGTTGCCTATCATCTAAACATGCCCATAGGGTCTTAACAATGCACATATACATCTATGTGCCAAAAATAGATACATTCTTAAAATAGCAGTTAAATTTGAGACTAGTGTTGTAAGGAAATAACTCAACCTACAACATGCATTCTACTATCTCCAAATGATCAAATGAGTTCAAGTCCTCTAGATAACTCACTCAACATAATTAGGAGTTTCAAAACATAGAGCTATTCAACATGAGAATTGAAATACTTCAAATGATGAACCTATATCGAAGTGTTCTCACAAACTCTACTATTGCAACATCAAAGATTGTTATTTCCCTTAATAGAATTCTTAACAATGCTTTGACAAATTAGTGCATTATTAATCAACTTAATCAATTTTTCTGCCTAGTTAACTTGATTTCCTTAGTGGATTCCTTAACATCATTATGGATTGATTTAACTTCATTGACCTTAGTAATACATTGATAAATCATCTTAGTTTTACCATTTATAGAATGAAAATATGATTGAAGTTTAAAACAATGATCAATCTGATGTCTAATCATATGGCAATGAGTGCAAACAACCTTCTTAGGTGAGGTCTCCCTTTTTCCAATTCCCAACTTAACATGAGAATGGTCTTTCAAACATGCAATTTGCTTAAACAAAGCTTTTCATTTCCAACAAGTCTTAGTACTATGGTTATTCATCCCATAAAAAGTGCATGGAAATGATTGCATTATCTTATGTACATTATATCCAAACTTCTTAAAAGTATCAATTGGATCATAAGATTTAGTGCTAACTCTAGTGTAGGAATTAGGAGGTATAATCTCAATACCTCAACTACGTGTCCTCTTACACTGCACATGCTCTACTAGTGGCCTTGGTCCTTTGCTATTATAAGCTTGTCTTCCTTTAGCCATGGAGGAAGTTTTTCCAATTTCCACATGCTCACTAGTGTAACCCAAACCTGCATGAAGAGATCTATGCTCTACTTGTATTGGGTTAGTAATTCCTTCGCCATCTCGACCAACACCTCTTCCATTAAATCCCATTTTCTTCAACAATTTAGATCCTATACCCTTAGTGTGTTGTTCAAAACTACCAAAAGCATCATTACTTGAATCTGAATCTGAATGGAAAGAAGAAGTAGATGAATTACATGGTGAATAACTTACAGTGCACTCAATCATAGTCTCTACATCTGAAGTGGAAGCGATGACCTTCTTTGGTTCACCAAACTGCAATTTGATCAAGATCTCATCCTTAGATTCAAGCTCTAATTTCAAACTTGCAATCTCCTCATCCAAGGAGTACAATTGAGATCTTAGAAAAGCATTCTCATCCTGAATCTGAGTGTTGATGGCTTCAAGCTCTTCCATCTTGGCTTTATGTGACAACTTGCCCATGGTTTCCTTCAAACACACTGATTCCACAACTACACACTATAATCTAATCAAGTGATATTGATAACCAATAAATTGAAAGAAACTATCAAAACTCAATCAGAAGCTAACCCCGCTTTCTAACTACTCTGATACCAAAATTTTGATTCGTAAACACCAGTAGGAACTTCACTACATTTATAAAACTGTTTAAATGGATCTTTTAAATTCTCAATTCCAAAATTTACACTGAATTGGAAGCAAAAATTTCTTAACTTTTAAGATGTTGGAATGATTAAAAACTAATGAAAATCTTATTCAAATCAAGTTTCAAAATTGAAATAAAGTGAATTGAAAGATCACTTCAGTTTTCCCATTGAAACCATCAAATTTTTCAAATTCTCAATTTTATTCAATTTCCCGTAAATGATCAATTCATTAAATTTTACATTCTGATTAAAAATATGAATTTATAATCTAAATAATAACTGAAATTGAAATGCAAAAATGGATCCAAAGATCAAAACACAGAAATTGTTTACGGGGTTCAGAATTCCTACGTCCCCAAGTTCTTATCGAACTGATCCATTAATGTTGCTAAAATTTGAAAGCTAAAATAATACTTACAAACAAAAAAATATCATATCTCTCTACAATAATAGTGATCAGACATTCGAAAGACCTTGGCTAACTCAGCACATCCTTCACCTTCCCAAATCACACATAGATGATTCTCCAAATCAAAATTGGCAACTTCTATAGCTCAAAATGACATCATCAATTCTCCAAAATGGGAAAATGAATATACTACATAGATTGAATCAGAATTCTAAACAATTTTTTGGTTTACTCCAAGCTTTGGTTTGGCCTCGAATGGCTCCAAAATGACCAAATACAACAAACTAGTCTATATTTTCAATATACAATCGGCCAGAAGCTACCCTTTAAATACAAGTTCGCTCCTTTCAAAACACTTGGAATTCCATGGCATAAGTGGTCAAAGCTTATAAATTTTACATGTGAGGTCTGAGGTTCAAGACTTATCACTTCTATTTAGGTGCTTGACTTATCCTTTTAATCCCACATTTGTTGTTTGAAAATGGATTGCATGCTTTTTATAGGATTGGCACCACCTTTATATATGCCTACATCCCTTTTGGAGGAGACTTAGGCACTAAGATTATATTAGTTTGATTTCTAACTTAGGCCACCATTGGAGATTCCTTGGCTATCTTTAATCTCGGGGCATGTGAAATGACTCAGCCTTCAATCTCAAGATTTGACTTAGCGTGTCTATTCTCACGTTCCCCCAAACTTATCATATTTTGGGATGTGGTAGATGGATCATGAGCTATGTGGCTTGGTAAAGTGGCTGGTTTCTCCCATGTGTCTGGGGCATGGTAAGTATGATATTACCAAACAATAATTACAAAGCATTTTAAATTTTCTACGGACTTGCAATTTTAAATGCAATGAGATTTTTCTACGGACTTTACAAATACAATGAGATTTTTCTACGGACTTTGAAAATACAATGCATTTATCCATGCACACTGTCAAAGAGAAAAATCACCCAAATTTTTTAGACACCCATTGACTACCACATGTCACCATCTGATTGGTCCACTTGGCGTGTCCACATTGCACCACGTCATCTTGCGACAACACATTTTCCCCTGTCACATCATAACTTCAATGGATTATAACTTTTGCATACGATGTCCATTTTGAAAACCGTGAAAAGTGCCAAAAATCTCTCGATGAGATCTATACTGTGAAATTGATTTCATCACAAATTGGAAACTTTTTCAAAACTAAACTCTAGCTCACATGTGTACTAAACTCTATATTACTAACTTTTTATTGGCTCATATTGGAAACTCTTTATGGAACCTCTATATTAACATTGTCCCCATTTACTTGACATGATATATTTCACCTACATGACATCATTAGCCTAACCTAAATAAATTATAAATGTTTATAGGTGATATATCTCTTTTGGATGGTATCTAGTGTTCTCCTCTAGTGAGTGGTGTCTTTTTACCTTTGTTTCTTTGTTATTAGTGTGACCTATCAACCTGCACATGGTAAATCTATATTATATATGGAAAATAATATGCTACAATGCCTAACCACTACCAAGTTCTCATATTCCTAGACCTATATGAGTGTATTAGCCACTAGTCCGCTCTCTCATGTCTCATTGGTGAATATGTATAAATATTTGTATAGGTATGTTAGCATGCTTTTTCACTAGACATATATTTTTGTTTCCACATCCATGTTTTCTATCACTTCTTATATCCCATAAGTGAATGCTACCCCTCATGTGTCCACATTGATAAATGTGATCACCAACATGATCATATTTTTTTAGTCGTAATGTATCTATGTTCACTATGTTTCCCTATAATATTCCCTCTCCAAAATCCTCTCTCATTATGGCCCCAACCTTAAAGAGCATGTAGAATCTCTCCTTGTCCAAATTCACAGGTTTATCTAATGTGACTTTCATTTATCAAATAGATATATTAAATATCCTCAAAACATCCTCTAGTGTGTTATCATCTCACTAGTTGGTAGTTATAAATTAAAAGTATCATTGTTCTACCACTCTACCAATGTGGTCAAAGCAACTAATTCATATCACATCATAGGTAGGCATGCAACATAGACTAATAAAATTTCATCCAAATACACTTGGTCTACATCCTCTAACCCTAGTTTTTATATGCTCTAAAATTCCTATCAATGTCATAACTCCTAGGTGTATGAAGGGATGTGTCATAATTATTCAAGATAAAAATCAAGCATTTTCATTGAAAATTTACATGTTTTAGCAATAAAATCATGTTATAATAGTATTTATCATTTTTTATAGAAGCATTTTTTAGTACCAATAATTATTATATATATATATATATATATATATATATATATATATATATATATATATATATATATATATATATATATAATTAAGTTAATCTAGAACCATGTAGATCATTCCAAAAAAATTATGGTTATTTTCCAAAACTATACTATCCCAAAATGCTTCTTTCTCTATTTTATCTCTTTTAACTTTTAAAAAATTAATACAAATGATAATATTTGTCTTAAAATTACTCACTAGGGATGCAATGTTGCATAGTGTAATGGCAGTTATGACCATATTCATAATTTATAGTATTACATATCACCTATCATGTAATATTTATATTCAATTATGTTAAGTAATTAAGATTGTAGAGAAGGCAATCAATTTCCTTAAAGTTTATGCATAATTTTGAATGAATCCTTTATACATAATTTTAACTCAAAAAATTAAATTATATTATGATGAACAAAGGAGGCCCATGCTGCTATGAGAATTTTCAACTTCAATTTATGTATAATTTTAAGATAAAATTTAATCTTGGACAATAAAATTGACCCTATTGAAAATATAAGGGTTAGGTCTAATGTTAAAGCTCATTTTTATTTGACTCAAGAAGATAATGAATAGGTATACCAATAATTTTTGGAGATGCATTTCCTTTTAAATATGGATGTCACATTCTCTTTCTAATATGTTAGTTAAACATTAGTTTTAAATTATTAGAGGTTAGACTTTGAACATTTTATCAACAAAATTTATTCGACACTTCAATACTTTATAATTTTCTCCGCAATTTGGATTGTAGTTGTGTGCAATATGGAACTTACTATCGAACCCTCAAGGAAAATAATTTGACTCAAAAGCATCCAATGACTCAATTTTTTTTAAAATAGTCACTCGAAATAAATTCCATTATACATGGTGTATTATCCTTGTTGAGGGAGAATAAGCAAGAGAAGATATCATTTTCCTAGTTGTTTATCATGTTCAAATTATGTTATATAGGTTATCCAATATTTTCCTTTGTGAGGTAGAATAACAAACACTAGATACAGGGTAGGTATTATTTTCCCACTTGTTCCTAGTGTGGAAATTATGTTGAACACACAGGTCATTAAATAATTCAGGTTAGATTTGATGGTGACTTTTGGAGGACAGGGGATTTTTTTCTTCATTTATAATTTATTAAAGATTTTTTTGGAAATAAATTACTTAATATAATTATAATTTTTTAAGTATTTATGTTCATGTAGGTATTTCATATTTTAAAAATTATTTAATTGATTAAAAAATGAAAAAATAATTATTACTTTATACACATTTTAATTAAATTGATGAAAAAATATAAAAGGTTAATAAAAACATTAAAACCAAAATAAATAAAATGTTCATAAAATTAATAAAAGAGAATATGATTATGATTTGTACCAATCGATAGAAATTATTACCAAATCTATATTTAATGGATATCATATATCATCATCATCATCATGGTTACAAATTATGTGTTCAAAAAACATATCATCATCCTAATAATAGTTTTCTTTGGAAATATTTTCATCCTCCTATGGGGAATCACATATATGCTACATGAGTTAGGTCACATAAAGAGATCTTCATCCTATGTATCTTCATCTTCATCCTCTCTCCATTTTTCATTATCTTTTTCCTCCACATTATCATCGTATATGTCAAAACATGGCTTTTCAAATATATAAATATTTATTTGAAAGATATTAATTTTGTTTAGGTTAAAGGTGAGGGTTTTGAAAGTGCTGCCTAATCTTGAGCAATGGATAAAAAAGTATAGCAGTAAAAACTCTAATGAAACACCTCTTCAAGTGACACCCAAAGAACCATCAACGAAACACCATAAAACCCATTGAAACTATGTAACCAAGACCAATAGAAATAAATTCAATTTGGTTATAAATATGACTCCTTTTAGGAACTAATCTTCTATAAATTTACAATAGTTTTCCTACTCAAAGTTATATAATCCTTAGTATAATGTTTAGCCACTACATAAATTATAAAACAATATGTTTCCTAGATGCTAATTTAATGGGATTGTTATATATTTGAGATGAGCCTAAATGGTCAATAAGATCCACTTTGGATACTAATTTTGAGGAGGAAGGGGTGTTTACCCCCCATGACTAGCCTTTGTCCCTCTAGATTTAATGCATTATTGAAGAAAACGGTAGATGAAAAAAAAAACACCTAACATTCGAATTCATATGAACCTTTACATACTATAAGAAAAAATTAGGATAAGAGGTTTCTAGAAAAAAAATTCTTATACCATCATTCCAAAAATATGTGTGACCGATATGAATCATTTATCTAGGATAAGGAACAAGGTGAATGTTTCACACTTTTTCCTTGAAAACATTCTTGATTTGCATAATTTTGGTGTGTTCAATTATTTTGGTTTCCATGTCCATCATATTAATATTATATATAATTATAGGCTCTATCTTCCTTATTCTTAAATGACAATAAGAATTCGTTATGTCAATTTTTGAGTAGATGGTGCATATCCTAGTTACTAAAAAAAATGCCAATATTATTTTGACAAAAGTGTAATAACCAAGTGCACTTGTAAAGAAGTCTCAACCTACATACATGTTCTTGAATTTATAGGTTAATTTAACATCTTATTTTATCTAAAATTGGATTAATGAACCAATAACCCTTTACCTAAATAGAAACTAATAGAATTAGTTAGTTATGGATTGGTAGCATCCATAGAGGATATAGTTTGACAATAATGATTAAACATGCAAGTTCAACAAGTCACAATAAATGAAAACAAGAAAGTAGAGAATGACTTAGCTTGTTTGTCACACTTTCTTGATTTGTACATGGTAATTTTCTAATCTGTAAATATGAGAGGTGAATGTATATTGTTCATTTTTTATTTGATAATTGTTTTTATTTTAAGACATAAATCATGATAATACTATTAACCAAATTTGACCCTACAGGTTAGATTGGGACACTTATAGGTTACAAAATGAATTTTTAAATGTTTTATGGGTCCAGTATCCTATCATGGGGTTTATTATAAGTTATTTGATGTTATTTAATGCCATATTAGCCTTGGTCATGGTCTAATTAGTCAATATGTCATTTTTACTCATTTGAAAGTCATTTTAGGGGTCATAAATGCATGTGGAATAGTTTTTAGGGTATCAAAGTGTCCTAAGTTCCTTTAAAATGTTCAAAAAGTTAGATTCTTTATCATTAATTTTAGGTCCACCTAAATCTTTAAGGTTATATAATTAGAGATAAAAAAACCAACTAAAAAGAGGAAGTTTGACACTTGTACAGCCTATGAGGGAAGGTGGAACATGGGATAAGGTTATGGAATGACTCTTTAGCTTACTTAGATCCATTTACACAATTTAATTACTGTGGAAGTGTCAAAATTGAGTTAAAACTATTCTGACCCTTTTTCACCCTTCTAAACACACAAACCTATCAGCAAGTTTATGCTTGGTATGGATAGTTGAAGAGGTTTCAGGTCAAACACTTTTATAAGGTGGTATTACACTTAGACATATCAATTTACATAAAAATAGTTCTAGGATTAGTCAACCATGCTTTATAAACCATCTCTAACAAGTTGATTATGTTTTCTACTTGGTAATATGTGTACCCTATAGGTTTTACTCTTGTTTGGATGATTATGTATAATCCAACTATTGGAATTGATTCCAGAGGATGTTGAATCCATCATATAATTCTCTCTATGTTTGATTTATCATTTCAAGGTGTTTTGATATGAAAAAATATTAAGTTCCAAGAGGAAGCACCTTTCTGTGCAACAGGTAGGATTCCATCATTTTCAAGAGCTTTATGCTTTCATGGTGACTTTATTAAGTTTTGATAGGTTCATAATAATGTTTATGATGTTTTATTGGTCCCCTTTACTATTAAATCTCTTTCTCAAGGTAATATCCATGAGATTGCAGTCATCAAGCATCATACAATCAATTTACAAGTTGACTATCATGCACAGTCAACTAAGTAGATTATTTTATGGTATTTAGCACGTCCATTGAGTGGTATAAAGTTTTAAAAGGTTGATAAATATCATTATTACATTGTAAATTAACTCATTTTCTCTAAATTACACAAGGAGGAGGGAACTATCATAGTCATGTGAAACATCTTCACACATTTTACCCTAAAAATATCTACCTACAGGTGCCTATAAAAGGTCCAAACATTGAAAATGAAGTGTGAAGACTTGTATTAGGATTGAAAAAACCATGAGGTTTCATTATAACATCATAATAGGATATAAAATTAACATCATAATAGGACCTAAAATTACTGATAGGACCTAACATCATGGACTCCCATAGTCATTGGACTCCCATAGTCACTGCCTGCCTGTACACATTAGAATGTCCACCTACAAGTGGCTGAATAGAGACTGAAAAATGTTGAAATATAATTTTAGAAGTTTCTTGAATATTTATTAGGCTCTATATATTTTTAAGAGTTATATAGTTTTCCATGGGAATCTCTTCATAAATATGAAGTTCAGAGATTAATTACCTCAATCTATCTGAACATAGGCCTAGCCATTCTTGTGACTTTTTCATGATGATGTATTTCTGGAGTGATGCCTAGTCTAAGCTTTCCATTTTAAAATCCAAGTAAAAAATTAGTGGTTTGAATTGAAAAGGGATCATTTTTTTAGAAGATAATGTTGATATAATTTTCCCATTTCATACATTTTTGTACTATAGAATATGAAATGTTCTCTACAGTATGGTATATTCAAGTAGTTCTTCAATGTGTCGAAAGGTAATGAGATCAGGAGATATTTATGAATAAAAAATAAACCATTTTTAGGTTGTGGAGCTAAAAGCTTCACTAGGATGCAAACAGGAGGAGTTACAGAGGTTACGGAGGTTGCGGAGAGTTGCAGAATGAGTTGCAGGGCAACCGACGTCGGTCTGATCAACCGACGTCGGTTAGATAGCAGTGAAGAAGCAACTGACATCGGTTACCAATCAGCTGACATAGGTCAAGAAGGAGCCGACATCGACAGCCTATATGTGAACATGCAGTTTGCATGTTGATTCTGGAGAGTCTATTTTTGGACTGTTAGTTTGCATGTTGAAGGCTAATCTTAGTCTTGAGTTGCGTGTCTAATTATTGTAATTAAGATAGTCTAATTATTGTAAGCATGAGATCTATATATGGACTCATGGGCTGTATTTTAAACTTGTAGCTAGAGAGTAAGAGAGCAAATAAGCTCCTTCTGAGAGAGAAGAGCAATGGTGTGTTCCTCTTAGTGCCACAGCACCAAGAGTGGGTGCTAGTTTGGAGAATCAGAAGGGTTCTTCGTGTTTGTATGATCTTGGTCAGTAGGTGAGCATGGCTTCTTTTGGAGATATACAATGGTGAGTAAGGTCTAGTGATTTATAGGTAGCAGCAGAGAGCAAGAGATCTACTTGGAGTACGGTTGTGTGCTTGTTGTATTGGCAACGTTGTTTCTGACTGGTGGAGGTGAACATCAATTCTGTATTGGAGTTGATTGTTGGGACCGAGAGAGAGAGGGAAGAAGGTCTTGAGGTGTGGCAAGCCTTTGAGGTGGAAGAAGAAGTGGCATCTTCTTTATTGTATAT
Organism: Torreya grandis; assembly: GCA_037957365.1. Classification (NCBI taxonomy): domain Eukaryota; kingdom Viridiplantae; phylum Streptophyta; class Pinopsida; order Cupressales; family Taxaceae; genus Torreya; species Torreya grandis. Next base: position 1,021,528 of record JARHVA010005502.1, on the reverse strand, counting down.
TCTTCTGAGTGATTATTACTACAATTGTGTATTGTCTCTCATATTCTTGTGTTGTGTCATATTTCTAGTTACTTATTGATTTTGGTTAAATTCTGTGTTTAGTTGCTAATACAAGAAGTAATAATATGTGCTCTAATTGGTGGAGCAAGATCCTAACAACCATGATACTCTAAGGACAATAAAATGGGTTCATATTAAATACCAGGAATAGACTATTACCTATAGGCATATTTTGGTCTAAAAGACTACTTACAACTGACTACAAGAAACATAATTAGGCAACTAACTTAACAAGATAAGTGAGTTAGATAGGATTACAAGTAAATTTAATTGATTCCAAGATAAATATAAATAATTTAAAATATATATATGAATTATAAAGTATAGATATAATGCCAAAACACAAATCTTCATCTACATGTGGACCCCTATTCTGCAAGTAATACAGTCAGCTAGTTATGACTGGTATTGAGAGTTTTTCAACTCCAAGGTGTGAGGTGGTTAAGAGAATAAATTAGTTAATATTGTAAGTATTATATAAGGATTATATACTATCTTAAAATCCTAATACATGGAAATTCACATGTAGGTCTCCTTTGCATCACAAAATGTCTAGCTACAGGTTGGTTGTAGGGTTATCATGGAGAATGGGCTATGTAGCCTTGACAAAAAACCTCACTCCAACCATATAAATAATATGTATGGATATATCATGGTTTTTATAGATTAAAAATGGACACAAAACATGCAAACAAGGCCTAATTTAGACCTAAACACCTACAGGTAGGGGAAGCATACAAAGAGGGTTAGCTTACTAATTAGGCCTGATTGAGTAAGAAAATTCAAGATGCAAGCATGGAGTATGAGAGTTGGAAAACATTTAAAATTTTATCATCATGGTGAAAAAAATCAAATAACCTCATGATATTATAAAAATTAGAGAGAGGGCTCTAATTATGCATACTCAGTCCATATCAAAACACTGTACACAATGCTCTTTTGCACATTCTATCTTGTGTTTTGTAGAAGTTAGGGGCTCTATTGACCTGGTAAAGGGATAAAAAATGGTACAAGCCACCTATTTAAATTTTATAATCCACTCAAAAATTCAAAATATATAATTAAATAGGGGAAGTAACCTCCATTTTATCTAATAGAAAGGGTACTTCCCCTTATGCATAGACTAACAGGTTTTGGAAAGTAGGGTTAAAGGATGTACTAGAGGAAGTATATACCTTGAAAGGAGGAGTTTTAATTTGAAACAAACCTAATTAAAAATTATAAATGTATCACATAAGGAGGGAAGCTAACAGGATGGTCTGGGTTGTTGAGTTTGTAGGTAGGCCTAAGAAGTAAGGTCTAGACCTAAAGCCCAAATCAGAGGTCATTGACACTTTTTACACTATATGAGAATTTTAAACCTTAAATTAATGATTTTAGGGATATATTAGGTATTTATAAACTCTTTTTATGAATAAAATCCCACAAGCAATCCATTTGAGCTTAAAATCACCTCAGGCCTTTGCAAATGGAAGAAACAAGCTCGAATAGGCAACTCTAGAAGCTCATATCTATTTTTATGATTTGCATGGAGGCTAGATAATTTTAAAGAGATTAGAATGGGTTCTAATCCTTGATATATTAAAATGTTTTGGCAACTTCAATTTCAGGTCTTTATGAAAAACCTTAAGAGTAAAAATGACCCAAAACCTTTGCTAAACCCTTGGAAGGACCTGATTGTGAAAAAGAGGCTGGAGATGCATCCAAATGGACCATTTTGACCATGAAATTTATTATATGTGTTATATTAATTATTCAATATCCCTACCATCAAGATGAGTTGTACAAAATTATTATGGATAAGATACAAATTTTCTCTTTTTAACTATTTTATACATTGTGCAAGTTATAGGAGGTTTCAAGAGATGATATAAATATTATAAGAAATATATATACTTTTACTAACTCATTATTCCCATATAATGATTTAAAAAAACTCTTAGGTGTTAAGAAAATATCTCACATCTCAGTCAATCAAAATTAGCATAGTGAACATGGTAGTGAGAAGTGTGAAAACTTTAAGTGAAAGTGATTTTAAGGTGTGTCTAATGACTCTAAGGCCATGGAGGGTCTTGAAACATTTCATACATTCCATTTTATAAATTTTCATGTAAAATAGATGCTTTTTTGGAAGCCAAGTGTGCAAGGTGTGGGAAATATGAGTTTCTTTGACTACAAGTAGTGATAGTTCATTTCCAAGTGATTCCAGATATCTAAGAATGAAACCAATGCATGGAGAGGATTTTATATAATAATTCCCTATCATTAAAATAATTATAACTATCCATAATCAGTTTTGGGATCTTCAAACATGGCTAAATCATGAAGGCAATTTTTTGAGCCAAAATGATAACTTCTATACACATTTCAAGATTTTCATGACTTGGGGTGACACTTGTGCTTCCTAACCCTAAATGGTTCATTTCACATCTTCTCATTCATATTTAATTCCTTTTATAATCTTTAAAATTATCCTTATGGGCTTTGGACTTCTCTCTTCTCCTCTCTCTCAAGTTCTATAAGAACTAGCCATTTTGGCATTTGTAACTTATGCTCCACCTAATTATGGTGAAGCCCAGCTCATTCTCATACCATGTATCAATAAATAATACTAATTTTTACCTCTTACATGAATATTCATAGTGTTTTCACTTGGATGATTGATGTTTCTTAGTGATGACTTGTTATTTCCTTAGCATTGTTATTTCATTATCTCACATATTTGTAGTTGGAAAGATTCTTCTTGTAGGGCATGTAAAGTGTTTTATTATATGCCAATTTTGAGTGAGTTATTATATTCAAATATTGATATTCTAGTCCTCTTATCTTGTCCTCCTAGCCTAAAAATTCATCATATCCTCATAATGTAATATCGATCTGAGAAGATGCAGATTGGAGAAGTGTATGCTTGGTTAGTCCCTTGTTCTCATGTGTAATATGTAGTTGGTTGGTAGTCATAAACTAATTTGGTGTACCACCTCCCTTAGGATAGTTTTATTTCAATTTGTTCTCCCTTTTCGATCACAAGCACAGGTTTGGTAGTGGTCTATAAATGGTATATCAAGGGAGCTAGCCCTATCTATAGATTCACCACATTCTTAGGCTACCCACAAGCCTAGAGGTTTTTTAATTGTGCAACTTAGATTGGGAGAGATAAGACATCTCCTAAAACCATGCAAATCCAAGTGATAATAGCTTTTGGTATGCTCGATGGAACTCTTAGTCCAAGGAGTTGAAAGATTTTTGGTGTTGTCTTTCAACACAATAGTCTTTGGAGGCATATATCTAAACATTAATGGCAACTCCAAGATTACATCAGCTGGTCAAGAAGCCTAGGTATTCCTTTTTAATATTGTTTTTAATCATTCTTTGTGCTCTTTCTTCCTAATGAAGTTCCATCGCTGAAGTTGGTGTTGAGTGCTATTTTACACAAGTTGGTGAGGTATATCAAGCATATGGCATTCCATATCAACCTTGTTATGATCCATACTAATTCTAATATGGTTTTTATCATCTCTAATATGACCATTGTCAACATTTTCATGAATTTTATCAGTCATATAACCAGCCTCCTCAATATCTTTCTCCTCCTAGTCAACCTAGTCACTCCCCTAATTAGTCCATTACAACTTTCAAACATACACTCTTGGGATATGAGAAGTACATGTTGTATCTTGACACACAAAGGGGAAATGGTATATATATTTCTAGTCATCTTATTCATAAGGTGAGAGATGCATTAGATCTGGTCAAAATAGAGTGGGCACCTATTGAGAGAGCTAATTGGAAAAGGCTCACAAGTGAGAGGTTAGATGCGAGTGGCCTAGTTATATCCTCATAAGATAGGCTAAGAGTTTATGAGGAACAAATTTACCAAACATATCATCCCTCATATTCACTTCCCCAATATTTCTATCGGTTTTACATGATTCTTACTCATGAACCCAATCAATCTTGCCAAAGTTATTGTTTTCCCAGTCAGTTGGAAGAGAGAGTTGAAAAGAAAAACCTTGTTTTTAAAGCAAACCTTGATAGGAATATTGAGTTATCCAATATGAAAATGAATCAATCCATATTATTATCAAAGGAAGTGGAATTTAAGCCCTCATTTCCCTCTCCCATTGCATCCCCATCTTAATAAAAAACTTTTAGATATTGAATTCCAAGTTGGAGACAAGGTGTAAAATCCAAGCCTAAGGAGATTACAAGCTTATTAAACACTTCATCTACTCATCAAGATACATCACTACCTAAATAAGAGGCTCCTAATCATAATATCCTAGGTTGTAATAAGGTTCTAGAATTTTGGGTAAAGAAAGAGGATAAAATCCTAGATAAGGAGTGTGAAGTTGAGAAAGAGCTTAATCCTATGAAAGCCCCTCCCACCATTCCTCAAGAGACTCCTTGTATTCCATGTCAACCCTACTTTTCTCCTCATCCTCATGATGATGCCTATCAACTTTAAGATAGAATTTTCCAAGAGAATATAGCCAAGAAAATTGAAGAGTTAGAATCAAGAATGAAATTGTTAAGTCAAGGTGTGATGGAAGGTTTAGAGCCAAAAGACGATCTTATGCCTCAAAACACACCATCTAACCTTCCTCAAGATAATTTTAAAGATAAATCAGATGTAAATGAATTTATTTTCAATTTGAAGGAAAAAACCAAGCTATTTTAACCCAAGGTCTACCTCCCCTTAAGAGCTTCCAAAATAATCTCCTATAATTCATTCCAAATCTGATTTTGAGTTCAATGTTCCACCTCTACCAACTAGTTCATTTTCTCCTCACCTTATAACCCTTTGCCTTTATTGACATATGGTATGGGAACCTATAGAGGAGCATTTTTTCGAGGAACATTTAGAAATCTTTCTTAAATAAAATATATCTTCTTGGCATCCTCATTTGACTAAGTCACATGATTACATAATGCCTAGTCTTGGCATCACCAAGAAGGGGAAGGAGAGTGAAGATCTTGAAAACCTTAGGAACCAAAGTCATGTTATCAAAGTTTAGATGAAACTTGAGATCCCTCAAGAGGTCCTAAATTTTGAAGAAGAGTTGGTATTTTATGTTGAAACTTTTGATTGGGTTGATATGGAAGAATGTTTTCCTTTTTCTAAAGAAGAAGAAATCACTATGGTTCTGTTGTCACTATCCAAGATATCATGAATGGGAAATAATAAGTTCCTAATTATCCTTTAGATGACTTTTTTTCATTCATTGGAGAAGGTTATGCTCCTCTTGAAGGAGGTTATTATTTATTTAAAAATGGAGAAGGTAGCTTTGACACCCAAGTGAGTATGCAAAGAAATAACTTTTAAACTTTGTCCTTTCAAGAGGCATATAAATTCCATGATGATATGTTTGAAATCATAAAAATTGGATATCATCCTCTCAACCATTTGGGAAAAACACATCAGCTATTGAAGGATGGAACAAGATCCTATTGGCCTTAATCTTATAAAGAATAAGAAACCACTCCTCTTAAAGCCATGCCTACCAAGAAGATACAAGTTGATCATGTGATGAATATTAGGCAACAATATGATGTATGTGTACAAGTTTAATTGGAATATATATATATATATATATATATATATATATATATATATATATATATATATATATATATATATATATATATATTGGAGACCTATTTAAGGATGATCTACTTGAGAGCAGATCAAGTGAAGTGTTAGGGAATAGGTTTGATCTACAAATCATCCCATCCAAGGAAAAACATGCTTGGCACTATGATTCATGCCATCAAGAAAAAGATTCAAGAAAATTTACTTTTGATCCTAGAAATGAGGTATTCCTAGTTTCTAGTTTTGCATAATAGTTTGTTTTTTTATTCCCCTAAGTGCCTTGAGCACATATGTGTGTGTGTATATTGTTAGTTTATTTACTTTATTTTGTGTGGTTAAGGAAGTCAATTGGTCTTGTCTTGTTCAAATATTGTTTTCAAGGTTTTTTTTTTTGTCTTAAACTTTAGATGACTCCTTAAGCCTAATGGATGAATAAGGCTACTAATCTTTAGTTTAGCAAGCATATTACCCCTATGATTCACCAATTTGTTGACAAAATTTGACCCTACAGGTCAAATTGGGACCCATAGAGGTAAAAAAATGAGTTTATAGATGTTTTATGGGTATAATATCTTATCATGGGGTGTATTATAAGTTTTTTTATGTCATTTAATGCCTTATTATCCTTGGTCTTGGTTTAATTAGTCAATATGTCATTTTGAGTAATTTAAAAGTCACTTTAGGGGTCATAAATGCAAGTGGAATGGTTTTAAAAGTGTAAAAGTATATTAATTTCAGTTCAAATGTCTAATAAGTCATATTACCTATTAATAATTTCAATCTCATATGAATCTTGTAGGTTACCTAACTGAAGATCAAGAAACCAGGTAAAAAGAGGGGGTTTGGCACTTGTACAGCCTATGAGGGAATTTTAAACATGGGATAAGGTCATTGAATTAATATTAAACTTCCTTATACCCATTTTCATTCTTTAAGTAATCTATAATTGTTAAAATTGAGTTAAAACCATTCTACCCCTTTTTCACCCTTCTAGACACATAGAACCAATCAACAGGTTTGTGCTTGGTAGGGATAATTGAAGAGGTTTTAGGTCAAATTATTTTTGGAGTGGTATTAAAATAGTATATATTAATTTATATAAAAATATTTATAAGTTTTTCCAACCATGATTTATGAACCATCTCTAGCAAGTTGACTATGTTTTTCTACTTGCGAATCTATGCACCCTGCAGGTTTTGCTCTTGTTTAGATGATTTCCTACAATCCTGTTATCAAGATTGATTCCAAAAGATATTTAATCCCTATTATAATTATTTAAATGTTTGGTTTAGAATTTTAATGTGTTTTTATATTAAAATCAACTTAGGTTACAAGAGGAAGCACCTTTATATGCAATAGGCAGGTTTCCACCATTTTCAAGAGATTCATACTTGATGGTGACTTCACAAAGTTTTCATATGTTAATCCTCATCTTTATTATTTTTTATTGGTCCTGTTTATCATTAAATCTCTTTCTCCAAGAAATATCTTTGAGAGTTTAGTCATCAAGCATCATATAGTTAGTTTGTAAGTTGATTTTCATGCACAATCAACTAAGTAAATTGTTTTAGAGTATTTAACTTGTCCATGGAGTGGTATAAAGTTTTAAAAGGTTGATAAATCTCACTGTGACATTTAAAATAATCTGATTTTTCCCAAATTACATGATGAGTAAGGAACTATTACAATCATGTGCAACATCTTCATACATTCTGTCATAAAAATATCTACTTACAATTGCCTAAAGAAGGTATAAATATTAAAAATGAAGTGTGAGGACGTGTATTAGGCTTGGAAACACCTTGATGTTTAATTTTATCATCATAATAGGAGATAAATTTTCATATAAGGAATATTTTTTGAATACATGGACCCCCATGCTCACTACCTACCTGCACACATCAAAATGTTCACCTACAGGTGGCTGAATAGAGAATGGAAAATGTTGAAATATAATTGTAGGTGTTACTTCAATATTTATCAAGGTATATATAGGTTGAAGAGTGATATATTTTCCATTGTAATCTCTTGAGTTACATAAGTTATTGGTGATTCATGATTCACATATAGAAGAAAGTTTAGAGATTAATTACCTTAATCTATCTGAATAGAGGCCTAGCCATTCTTGTGACTTTTCCATGATGATGCATTTTTGAAGTGTTGACTAGTCTAAGCTTTCCATTTTAAAATACAATTAAAAAATTAGTGGTTTTAATTAATAAATGATAATTTGGTCAAAAGAGCATGTTGATATAAGTTTCTCATATCATACATTTCTATACTATAGAATATGAAGTGTTCTTTGCAGTATGGTATATTCAAGTAGTTCTTGAATGTGTTGAAAGGTAATGAGAGCCTAGTTATTGGATAGGGGATTATTTTTAATATTAAATACACAATTATCCTCTAATTTCAACCAAAATTGGTTCACAATCAATACCAGTTATAACTATTACCTACAAGCATTTTTTGGTCTAAAAGACTACCTACAACTGACTACAAGAAACATAGTTAGGTAACTTAACTAGATAAGTGAGTTAGATATGCCTAAAATTAAATTTAATTGATTAAAATATAATGATAAATGATTTAAAATATGTAGATTAATTATAAATAAGAGATACAATGTGAAAACACAAATCTTCATCTACAGGTGGACCCCCATTCTGCAAGTAATATAATTCGCTACCTATGACTGGTATTGAGAGTTTTCAACTCCAAGGTATGATATGGTTAAATGAATAATTAAGTTTATATTTTAAGTCTTTATTAAGGATTATATACTATATTAAAATAATAATACATGTAGTTTCACCTACAGGTCTCCTTTGTGTCACAAAACATCTACCTATAGGCTGGTTGTAGGGTTACCATGGAGAATAGGCTATATAGCCTTAACAACAAACCTCAGTCCAAGCATAGAATGAGAATTTATGGATATATAATGGTGATTATATCTTTAAAATTGACATCAAAAATTCAAAAAAGTCCTAATTTAGACCTAAACACCTACAGGAAGGGCAAGCATACAAATAAGGTTAGCTTACCAGTCAGGCCTAGCCGAGTAAGAAAAGGTTTCCAGATGCAAGCATGGAATATGAGAGTTGGAAAACATTTTAAATTTTATCATCAGGTTGTAAAACATCTCAAATACCCCTATTATATTATAACAATAATAGAGGGATCCAATTATGCATACTCAGTCCACATCAAAACACTATCCATAATGCTCTTTTGCACATTCTATATTAGGTTTTGTAGACATTGTGGGGTTTATTGACCTTTTCAAGGGCTTAAACTTGGTATATGTCACCTATTAAACTTATTACAACCCTATATAGCATTAAAACTATATATTTAAATAGGGGAAGTACCCTCTATTTTGTCTTAGATAGAGGGTACTTCCCCTTATGCATAGACTGATAGGTTTTAGAAAGTATGGTTAAAGGATGGAACAAATGATATAGATACCTTGAAATGATGTTTGTGAAGCTTAAAAACACATAATTAAATATTATAAAAACCTCATATAAGGATTTAATCCAAAAGGATGGTCTGGGTTGCTGAGTTTACAAGCAGGCCTAAGAAGTAAGGTCTAGACCTAAAGCCCAAATTAGAGGTCATTAACACTTTTTACACTAAATGAGATTTATAATACTTGGATTAATATTTTTAGGGATATATTATTTATGTATAAACTTTTTTTATGAATAAAATCCCACAATAAGGGCATTTTTTATCTTAAAATCACCTCAGGCCTTTAAAAATGGAAGAAACAAGCTCAAATAGGCAACTCTAAAAGCTCATATATATTTTTATGATTTTAATGGAGGCCAAGGAAGATTATAGAGGTTATTAGGGGTCCTAATACTTTTTATATTAAATTTTTTTGGCAACTTCAATGTCAAGTCTTCATGAACAAACCTTAAGAGCAAAAATAACCCAAAACCCTTGTTAAACCCTTGGAAGGACTTGATTGGGAAATTAAAGTTGAAGATGCATAAAAATGTACAAGTTTGACCATGAAAGTGATTGGAAGTGGTATATTACTCAATAAATCTCCCTACCATTAGGATGAGTTGTATGAAATCTATATGGATAGGGTACAAAATTACTCTTTTTGAGTATTTTTTGCATTGTGCATGTTTTATGAGGTTTTTTAAAGATAAAATCAAGTTTGGGAGGAATATATAGACTTATAATAACTAAATATTTACATATAATTATTTTAAATATATCTTAAATTTTCAAACAATATCTCTCATCTCAACCAGTCATAACTGGCATAGTGAACATAGTTGTGATAAGTGTTAAAACTCCAAGTGGAAGTGATTTTAAGGTGTGCCAAATGACCCTAAGGAAATGGAGGGTATTTATACATGTAATAAAGTCCATTTTACTAAGTTTCATGGAAAATTTATGCCTTTTTTGGTCCCAAGTGTGTAAAGTGTGGTAAAGACAAGTTTCTTTGACTACAGGTAGTGATAGCTCATTTCTAAATGATTACAGATGACTAGGACTACAACTAATGCATAGAGAGGAATGTATGAAATCATTTCCTCTCATTAAAATAATTATCCCTATCCCTAATCAGTTTTTGGATGTTCAAATAATGATAAACTATGAAGGTAGTTTTTGGAGCTAGAATGAGAATTTTTATGCCACATTTTAAGAGTTTCATGACTTGGGATGATATTTGTGCTTCTTGACCTTGCATGGTTCATTTAACATCATATTATCATGTATATTTAACTCATTTTATCATATTTACAATTGTCCTTGTGACCTTTTGACTTCTCTCTTCTCCCCTCTCTCTCAAGTTCTATAAGAACTAGCCATTTTGGCCTTTATAACTTATGATACACTTCAGTATGGTGAATCCCTAATCATTTTCATAACATGGATCAATAAATAATACTTATTTTTACCTCTTCCATTAATATTCATAGTTTTTTCACTTGGATGATTTATTTTACTTAGTGATGACTTATTGTTTCCTTGGCATTATTGTTTCATTTTCTCACCTATTCGCAATTGGACGGCTTCTTCTTGTAAGGCATGTGAAGTATTTTATGATGTGTCAAGGTTGATGGATTTATTATATTAAAATATTTTTATTATATGTCTCTTATCTATTACTTCTATCCTAAACATTCATCACAACCTCATAATTTAATATTAATGTGAGAAGATGTATATTACAGAAGTGTATGTTTGGTTAGTGCCTTATTCTCATGTGTAATATGTAGCTAGTTAGTATTCATAAACTATTTTGGTGTATCACTTTCCTTATGATAGTTTATTTTTATTTTTGTCTCCCTTTTCCCTTACAAGCATAAGTTTATTAGTGGTCTATAAGTGGTACATCAAGGGAGCTAGCCCTATCTAGAGATTCATCTCATTCCTTGCCTACCCACATGCCTAGAGGTGTTTCAATTGTACCATTTGGATGAGGAGAGATGATATGTATTGTCTTGGTGTAAATATAAGTGAAAAAAGGTAATAAAACTCAATCTTGACCCATATGGGTTGATCTTGACCCTTTTTGGAAATAAGATGATTGAGAGGGGGAAGGGGAGAGGGAGGGGGTGAATAAGTCTTCAAAAAATTTCATATAATTCAAATTAAATATGTATGAACCATCTTAGCATGCATGCACATATTATAAATCATAAGAAACAAATCAAAATAGCATGAAACATATGAACACAACATATACGTGGGAAACCCTCTAGGGACAGAAAATCCAATGATGAAGAAAATAGACTACAATCCTATAAGATAAACATCAATCTTTAGTTTAGAACCCACTCAACTTAGATAACCAACCCTAATCTATCATACACCAACTTAATATATTTTTTTAACTAAGCACCAACTTATACAGGAGTACCAACCCCTAATTTACCAAGCACCCACTTGGATTTATCAAGCACCAACTTGAAATGAGCTGCCAACCCCCTAGATGAATCAACACTAATTCAACCACCTAATATTTGATCACCTTCAAAAACCCTTATTTCTTATACAAAAAATATGATCTAATATTTCATTTCTTTACTCATTTCAGCTCCTCTAAAACTGATCTTTAGCCTTCTTCGCTCAACTAGCCCTCTTCTTGACTTGATTAGGTCTTTTGACCTTGGTCCTCTCTTTCATAACCTATGTTAGATATTAATGTCATCTCTACTAGTTTTCATGACCTCTTTCTACTCACCAATGATCTATATCATTCACTTATCCTCTAAGCATACCAAAATAGGCATAATTGCCTTGCTTTTATACAAGTCACTTGATCATATCCTTCTAGGATGGCTATACATTAAAATAACTTAGATCAACCATGAATAGGTTATAAAAAATTAAAATAACATACCTTAATCATAAATAAATCAATACAATAGATTAGTGATACATCAATTAGCCCTTATTCTTCTTTTAGGCTTATGGATACCTATAGGCCTTCTTAACAACACATTACTCTTTAATATTTATTGAATATTATCCAAACACCTAACATGATAGGAAGATAATGTAATCCACTCTAATATCCCTTATCCAACTTAAATTTTAGTTTCATTACACCTTTTATGTCCAATTACCACTTGAACCCTTAATCAAATCATTGCTTATGAAATACCTATGCATGTACATAAAATTTGTCTTAAACAACTGAAGCATATACTCAATTTTGATGAAAAATCATGGAAAAAAATTACATATTTAGAAACCTCATGTCCTTAAGTTCATCACTAACTTCATCTAATGGTTCAAATCAGAGTAACCAGGCTCAAATAATTCTCTGTAATATGTTCACTCAAAAGTGCCAACTGACTCAAAAACATAGTGAAGGAAACATGAACATATGACACATGATTGACTTCATTAAGGGATTTCAATGAATGAAAAATATTTTAAAACATTTTTATAGTAACATCAACCAATAATATCATGATTTTTATTGGAAACTATTGGTCTTACAGACCAATCTGCTAACCTTCTCTCTCACAAACTCTACTCAGCTAGATAATCCATTTTGGATTTAATGTTTTAACCTCTTACACATAATTCTAATCTTATGAAAATCGTGAATAGGTCATTTAAGACAAAAATAAAATCATAATGTATTTCAATGCATTAATATTTCATGAAAACACATCAAAAACATTTTCTCTCTTTTGTCTGATTTCCTCATTGTCTGCACCACTAAGTCTATTAGCGACTAGCCAACTTAGATCACCAACTTTACACATTTGAGATACATAACATATAAAAAAATATTCATGAACAACAACTAAAAGTCTCAAAATTTTATCTTCATCTACTTGACACCTTTGACTTGGTCAACTCTATCTTTTACAACAAAATTCTAAAAGATAAACACTTTTCTATAAGGTCTGCTCACTCATTTGAGAGACCAATCACACCTAGAGATGCATGGAAGATTGAATCCAACCTCAAATAAATTTTATAATCACATAAAAAATTATGATACCATTATAATAATCTCTCCAATATTGATTCCTTGTTAGGGTTTAGACTAACTTTCACTCTTGACGATTATTCATAAAACTTAGCTCCTCTTTCCAAAAACCAATGTTTGAAACTTTAAGCTAGAACCCTTCCTCATCTACCATGAATAGATTAGGTTATCATGTGGATGTTGTGGTTTCCAATGAGCACTAATTAAACCTTCTCAAGAAGACAAATATTCATTTTGTACACTCGAGAAACCTTGAAATAATTTTTAAACCTTTTTCTTGCGAACCAAGTCCTAAAACTTCATGCACATAGTTAAAAAAACTTATATCACCTCAGTCAATGTTCACCTTCTAACTCATGCCATGAAAACTGATCTTATTTCCTAATTTGTCCATCATCTTTATTCTTACTTTATAAGCTTTGACCTACAAGTCTTATTAGTCTTTGAATCTGACCTTATAGCCACTCTATAGACTCCACCTTAAAACTCTCTAGTCTTTCAATGTCTCTTGTGTATGCTCAAGTGGCTTCATGCACTCACTCTTCTTGAAGGATTTAATAGAACTTATTCAGAGCTAATTATAGATATTTAGAGCTCAAATTTATAATCCTCATAGTTGCATATCTTGAGAGAACTTTTTAATCATTTTCAAGGTCCTCAAGACCTTAGATAGAACCTCAAACAATCTCTCTCATGCTCAAATATTGTCAAGTATTCTTCAAAGCATTCTCTCTAAAGAATTTTTACCTTTGTAGCTAATTCATAGCATCTTTATAATTTCTTACATAGATATTCAAAGCATTCAGCCTCTTCTTCATACATCACTCATATCATAATGCCATCTGCAAATACCTTCTCATAAGGTCTAGACAAAGCATTACAAGATGCTTTACACTTGATTTACTAACCTATACTCACTCATGATATTTTAAATTATTTCACTCAAGATGATATAAGAACATTGTTCATAAAACACTTTCACATTACTTATCTCATGTAATAACACCACTCACTGAGCTAATAATCAGAACTCATCATATACATAATGTTGGCCCAAATTTGACCCTGTAGTTCAAATTGGGGCAGCCCTAGATAGAAACTTGACTTATAGGTGTTATATGTGTATAATACATATGTCACAAGGTTTTTAATAGGTTAATTAATGTCAATTAATGTTATATTAACCTTGTCCTTAGTGATTTTAGTCTTTTTAGTCATTTTGAGGTAAAAAGGACATTTAATGAGTTATACAAATTCCTTTAGAAGTGTGAATATTACAAAGGTTATTTCACATTTCATGTGTCCTCACATGTCTTAATCAACTGGTGGTAACTAAAAATGGTAGGTACTTCAGAAGAAAGAATAATTTTCTTCGAGAAAAAGGTGAGTTTATCACTTGTACAGACCATGAGGAAGTGTGTCACATGGTAAAATATCATAAAATGTCATTTAAATTTATTAAAGCTTAATTCCATGTTTTAAATTATTTATAAGTGTCAGTTTTGGCCCAAAATCATTCTACTCCTTTTTCATCCTTTTAGGCACAAAGAACCAATCTTTAAGATTATACTTGGTACAACTAATAAGGGATGTTTTAGGTCAAATGCCTTAGGGAGGTGAAATTAAACTTAGATAACTTAATTTACATTAAAATATTTTGAATAATTATGTCATGTACTTCATGAACCATCCTCATGAATTTGATTGTGTTTTTCTTCTTGCTAATCTATGTACCCTATAAGTTTTGGTCCATTTTTGGCAAGTCTATACGAACTAATTTCTTAGGTTTATTAAATATGATTTTTTATTCCTCATATAATTATTCCCATTATTATTTTAATGTTTCAAGGTGTTTTGATAGGTCAAGTACATCAAAGTTGCAAGAGAAACACCATTTTGTGTTACAGGTAGATTTTTATCTATTTGTAAAATCTTCATGTTTTAGTCATGATTCCAGGGTTGTGATATATTTTTTTCAATGTATTAAATTTATTATTGGTCCCCTCTTTAAATTTCATTCTCTAAGGCAAACTCTCCATGAAGGTTAATTCACATGCAACTTACTATTCAGACAACCATTAATGAACATATACAAGTGTCATAAAGGAGAAAAATCATGTTGAAATGGATGTTTTGAATTTGGTTCCAAGACAATCATAATTATTTGAACCCATTTATATAATTGGATAATATTTCAATTATTTTCATGAGGTTTAAACTATACACATTTCCCACTTATATTCACTAACTGCATACAATTCAAAAAATTTAGGTACAAGTGCATTTTCATGTGTGAAGGGAAGCATTGACAATTGTTACAAACCCTTTTCAATGATAATAATTAATTTAATAGTTTTGAGGAGACCTAAATTTGACAACAAACATGTTTAGCCAACTCATTGCCTACCTTTCCATCTTCATTGAGTGTATTTTGGAATAACCACCTATAGGTGGCTTAAGTAGAGAGCTAAAGAGCCATATTGAGGTATTAAGGAACATAATGGAGATAATTTTTAAGTTATAAAATCATAAATAGATCCTAACATACACACCAAGAATACTAGAATGATAAAACAAAGTTTAAGTTAACTTCAAATCAATGACTATGTGTTTCAAGAATCTTTTCCCTAAAGATGCAAAATAGAGGTTTAAGAGGGTTTTGTGAATATTATAAGACAAGGCTATGAGAATTTTGAGGCATCCCAATGTTCTAGTATTGTATCACCCATATATAAAAAGGAATTTTTATATTTTAAGGGGTAGAGAATCAATAGAGAGTGGTTTTTAGGAAGCTCAAAGTTGCCCATAAAAACACGGAAAATAGGTAGTGACATCTAGAAGATTGATCCTAATTGACCTTTTTTCATTAAGGTTGAAATTTATACCTTACCTCCATGGATTAGTGGGTTATAATTGTTTAATGGACCATTTTTTGAGATAATAAATCATCAATATGAGGTGATATAATGTGTCTTACCTCCCATTTACACCTATAAGTGTCCACTTTTTGAGTATTTACCTACAACATATCATATTTTTTAGCCCATTCATGAAGTGAAATTCAAGAATGGAGACATCATCTTGGTAGTTGAAATCCAAATTATTTCAAGGTTATAAGGGAGTTTATAAAGAATATATAACACAGGTTTTATAGATGTAAGGCACATATGAGCCCCACACAGTCAACTTTAGTTGATTGTGAAGGGTAGAGTACAAGTTAATTGGGTTCCTTAAGGTGTTTTTAGCTTAGACAGGTAAAAAATAGGTCCAAATAGATCCTAAAAGATTTTTGAAGGTTTCAAGGGGGTCATTCATTGATTCCAAAGTTTATCCCACCCTAATCCATCTATAGGTACCACCCAAAATAGGCCAATATAGTCAAAATATGTATATATAGTCTAGACCAGGCAAAGAGCAAAGGGAGTGTTTTGACAAGGTATATACCTATACAAGATGAATAAATTGATCCATGAAAGTGTCAAATATTATTAATATAATATGGAGAGGTTTTAAACACTACATCTAAGCCTCAACCAAGAACAACTACCTACAATATTTACTGAGATATAGTCAATAGTTTAGGACAGTTGAATGGAAAAGTATACAATGAGAGGTATATGGGGAGTTGAAATGTTAAGTGGACCTATAAAACTTTCATATTGGTCATGATTGTATCTATATCCTTGTTGACATGGAATACAAGTAGATAAAGGGTTTTCATAATGCAAGACATAGTCTATTAGAGGAAGTCCTCCACACAATACTTTTAAAATAATCTATTTTGGGTTTTAGGAGGGTTGGAGGGTCAAATAACCTAGTAGAGGGATGGATTTTGTGTAGGAAATCCATACCACTTATAAAGACCACTCTAATATCCTATTTTTCTACATAAATAAAAGTGCCCTCTATTTTGTCTCAAATAAAGGACACTTCCCCTTGAATGCAAACTATCTATTTTGAAAAGGGGAAAGATCAGGGGAATTGGAGACTGGTAGGACAATACAAGAAGTATTGATAAGATAAAAAAATATCTAGTACAAGAATGGAAACCAATCTTAGAGAAATTAAACTATACATGGTATCTTAAACCCTCAATTATGTAGGCAGACTTAATAGGCAAGGTTTGGACTTAAAGCCAAATGGGTAATCAGCTTCCTCTCTAGCCTTGGGTAGGTATTCTAATTAGATGGAACATGTTCATTGGGTCATAATAGATGTGTTTTAAATATTTAAATGTATGGGGAAACCATCAAAGGTCATTTTGGGCTTTAAGGTGTAGGCAAGCTATTAGGCATGGTTAGGCCTAGAAGCCAAAGAGAAGGTCATTATCAACTCTAGCCTTAAATGGTATTTATAATGGATTGGAACATGATTTTTGGGTCATTTTAGATATCTTAAATATCTCACCTTGCATTGGAAGCCATAAATAGTCCATTTTTGAGCTCAAAATCAACTCTAGCTTGTAGGAAATGGAAGGAAGAGCTTAAATAGGTAACTTTAAATGCTCATAACTCCCTTGAACAACCATATGTTGAATTTTTTTTTTCAAGTTGAACTTGAAACCTATAAGAACAAAGATTAAGAGGTCAAATAGGCCTAAAACACTTGAAAACCCTTAGTCAAGACCCGATGGAGAAAAAAACTTGGAGAGATATCTAAATAACATATTTTGACCATGAAATTTATTGGAACTTGTAAAATACTATTCAAGATACCTCCCATGATTTTGAGCTATATGATATTAAACATATAGGTTAAAAAATAGGGTATTTTTGACTTTTTTGTGTCTTTTGTAGGTTCTAAAAAGAGAATAAAGATGAAATTTGTGTGTTTTGTAGGTTCTAAAAAGAGAATAAAGATGAAATCAAGTTTGGGGGAAGTATTGGGAATTATGATAAATTTTTATAGCCATTTCATGCCCTATAGAAACTATTAAGTGTGTAAACAATAGCTCTCATCTCAACCAATCACTACTAGCATATTGGACAAGCTAGTGAGAATGGTGGAAAACTTCAAGTGTGTGATTTTAAGATGTGTCTAATGCTTATAAGTCCATGCAAGGTCTTTAAAATTTTAATCCACTCCATCCCATGTATTTTCATGGGAAACTAAAGCCAAATTTAAGGCTAAGTGTGCAGGGTTCATGAAGGAGGAGTTTTATAGACTACAGATAATGATAGCTTATTCCATGATGATTATAGATGACCAGGCCTACAACCAATACATGGAGAGGCATGTATAAAACCATTCCCCTTCATTCCAATAATTATAAATATCTATAATCATATTTAGTATGTTAAAATAGGTTCAAATTATGAAGGTAATTTATTAAGCAAGAATGAGGAGCTTCTTCCCACTTTTCATTAGTTTTATGACTTGGTTGGATACTTGTGCTTCTTTAAATTACATTGTTCATCATGTATCCTTTTCTCATGAAAAATTAACTAATGTTCTCAGATTTACAAGTGTCTTTATTACCCTTGGACTTCTCTCTTCTCCTCTCTTTCTCAAGTTATATAAGAACTAGCCATTTTGGCCATTGTAACTCATGCTCCTCCTAAGTATGGTGAAGTCCTGATCATTTGTATATCATTTGATAAATAAGACTAATGATTTTTACCTATTTCGTAACTTTTCATTGTGTATTTTTTTGGATTACCGATCTTTCTTAGTGAAGATTATGGATTCCTTAAAATGTTATCTCATTCTCTTATCTATTTGTAGCTTCTTCTTGCAGGTCATGTGAAGTGTTCTAAGAAATGTCAAGGATTGAGTGAGTTAGTCTTTTCATTAGTGACATTCAAGGCCTTTTGTCTAGTCTTCCTAGCCTTACACATTTATCCATAACCTTCACAATGAAAAAATGATGTGAGGAGACTTAGATTGCAAAAATGTATGCTTGGTTAGTCCTTTATTCTCATGTGTAACATGCATTTGGTTGGAACTCATCATCTAATTTGGTGTATCACCTCCCTTAGGATAGTTTTCTTTTACTTGTTTATCTCCCTTTTCATCCCCAAATTTTAGGTGTAGTTATGATTCAGAGTGGTACATCAAGGGAACTATCCCTATCTAGAGTTTTACCTCATCCTTAGGATATCCACAAGCCTAGAGGTGTTTACATTATGACACTTAGATGAGGAGGGCTTAGGAATCTCCTCAAAGGGTGAAAATCCAAGTGAAAATATTTTTTGGCATGCTCAGTGGGACTCTTGGTCCAAGAGGTTGAAATACTTTTGGTGTTTTCTCTCAATAGTCAACCTTTAGAGGCATCTATCCAAGCATCAATGGTGATTATGAAGTTATATCAACTAGTTAAGTATCCTAAGTTATCCTTTGAATATTTTTAGTAATATTTTATTTTTTGTTCTTGATTTCAATTAAGTTTCATGTCTAACTTTGGTGTTGAGTTTAGTTTTACACAAGTTGGTGAGTCATTTCAAGCGTATGTCATTCCCTATCAACAAGAACAAGTTCTTGTTTAGCCTTGTCATGATCCTTAACATCCTTAATATGACCTTAGTTATCTCTAATATGATCCCTACCAATATTTTCATGAAGTGTATTAGTCCTATAGCCATCCTTCTCAATGTCATGCTTCCCCTAGTCAACATAGACACTTCTCAAGTCAATCCATTTCCACCTTCAAGGAAAACACTTTTGGGATATGAGAGGTATATGTTAGATCTTAACACACAAAGGGTATGTTTTCAAGAGGTTCCTAGTAATCTTATCTGTAATTTTAGAGATGCATTAGAGCTGGTCAAAAGAGAGTGGACACCTATTGAGAAAGCCAATTGGCAAACATTGATAAGTGAGATGCTTGATGTGAGAGGCCTAGTTTATTCCTTAGAGGATAGGCTAAGATTTCATCAAGGGAAACCTCAAAAAACCTATCAGCATTCATATCCACTTACCCAAGTTTCCTATCAACCATATTTTATCCCTACTCATTAGCCCAATCAAGGATATCAAAGTCATACTTTTCCCTATCAGTTGGAAGAGAAATTTGAGAAGAGAAACCTTGTGTTTGAAGCTAATTTTGATAAGAATATTGATTTGGATAATATTCATATGCAATAGTCCATGTCATCTAAAAAGGAAGTGGAATTCAAGACCTCATTTCCCTCTCACAATGCATCCCCATCTTAAGGAGTGACCTCTAGATATGAGATCCCAAATTGGAGACAAGGTGTAGAATCTAATCCTAAGGAGATTCTAAATTCCTTGAACACTTCACCCACTCCTCAAATTTCATCACCACCTCAATAAAATACTTATACTCCTAACATATTAAGCTAGAGTAAGATAGTGGAATCATGGGGAATGAAAGATGATATAAGTTTGGTTGATAATGAGTGTGAAGTTGTGAATGAAGTTGATCCTTTGCAAGTCCCTCCCACCCTTCTTCAAGAAAATTCTTGTGTTCCATGTCATCCCTCTTGTATTCCTTGCACTGTTGATGATTCCCATTAACTTCAAAAAATACTTTTCCAAGAGAACCTAGCCAAGAAAATTGAAGAGTTAGAGTCAAAGATAAGATTGTTGAGTCAAGGTGTGATGGAAGGTTTAGAACCAAAAGAAGATCATATGCCTAAACACACCCCATATAACCTCCCCAAAGAGAATGATGAAGATAAGTCAGATATGAATGAATTTATTCTAAATTGGAAGGAAGATAATGAATATATCTTAGCCCAAAGTCTACCTCCCTTTCCTTAAGAGCTTCCAAAAGAATCCCCTACATTTCACTCCCAATCTGATTTTGAGTTCTATGTGTGACCTCCACAAACTAGTTCATCTTTTACTCACCTCATCACCCTTTTCATTTATGTACCTATGGTATGGGACCCTAAGGAGGATAATTTATTTGAAAAAAAAATTAGAACTCTTTCTTGAAGAAATCTTAACTGCTTGGCAGCCTCATTGGACTAAGTCACATAACTTCAAAATGCCTAGTCTTGGAATCACAAAGAAGGAGAAATAAATGGAGGATATTACAACCATTGAGAACCAAAGTATTGTTGTGGAATTTGAGATACAACTTTATATCCCTCAAGAGGTCCTAAGTGCTAAAGAAGAAGTGGTCTATTATGTTGAATCTTTTGATTGGGTTCATGAGGAAGAATGTTTTCCTTTTGCCAAAGAGGAAATCATCATTAGTTATTCCATCACTTTTCAAGATATCATGGATTGATAAGGAAAATTTCTTAGTCATCATTTGGATTTTGTTTTTAGTCATTGGATCAAGATATACTTCTCTTCAAGGAGGCTATGATATAGTCAAAGATGGAGAAATCAGCCTTGGTACTCAAGTATGTATGCAAAGGAAAATCAACCTTTCAAATCTATCCTTTCAAGAAGCATATACATTTCATGATGATATGTTTGAATTCATAAATATGGGATATCATCTTCTTAACCAATTAGGAGAAACATGTTAGCTCTTGAATAATGAAGCAGTCTCTTATTGGCCTCAATCTTCTAAAGAACATGAAACTACTCCTCTTGAATCCATGTCTACTAAGGAGATACAAATTGACCATGAAATTAAGAGTGGGAATCAGTATGAAGTATGTGAACATGTTAAAGAGAAATATACCTACATTAGATACCTATTTGAATATGATCTACTTGAGAGTAGGTCAAGTGTAGTGCCAAGGAATAGGTTTGATCTACAAAGCATCTAATTCAAGGAGAAATATACTTGACACTATGATCCATCTCATCAAGAAGATGATTCAAGAAAAATTTTTTAATCATAGAAAGGAGGTATGCTTAGTTCCTAGTTGTGCATATTATTTTGTTCTCTAATTCCCCTAAGTGCTTTGAGCAAATGTGTGTGTGTGTCTCCTATTAGTGTGTTTTCTTTGTTTGTGTGTGTCCTTTGTTATCTTGGTCGGATCCTATGGTCAAAGTCCTATTTTTGTTTCTAAAACTTCAAATGACTCCTTAATCCCAATGGACTGATAAGGCTACTAGTCTAGTTAGCATATCAGGCATGCTACCCCTATAACTCACCAATTTATTGACCAAATTTGACCTCATAGGTCAAATTAGGGCACCCCTAGGTAAAAATTGAATTTTATGTATTTTAGGGGTCTAATACATATTTCAAAAGGTGTTTTATAGGTTAAATTATGTCATTTAATGTTATAGTAACCTTAGTCCTTAGTCATTTTAATCATTTTAGTCATTTTAAGGTTAAAAAGGGGGCATTTAATGAGTTATATATATTCCTTGGGATGTTTGAATATTGTAAAGGTTATGTCATATTGTTGGAATAATTGTAATTGATCTCAAATGAAGTGTAATGGATATGAATGGAAATGTCAAACGAAATTGTGGCTGGAAGTAAATGGAAGTGTTTGAAAGTGAATGGAATTATTGCTAAAAGTGAATGAAATTGTTGCCGAAAGTGAATGGAAGTGTTGATGGAAGTGAACAGAATTGTTGCCAGAAGTGAACAAAAATGTCGATGGAAATGTTAATGTAATTATAAATAGGAATTTTGATGGAAATGTTAACAGAATTATCGATGGAAATGTCAACGGTCACATATTTGGGTGAAGAGGTATCTCTTGGATGCGACACATCCTTTAAAGGATATATAAAGGAGAAGAGATGTGGAAGTATAAAAATCATTTGATTTTAATGAATATCATATAAGTGTGAGAGAGAAGGAAGAGAGGAAGAGAAAAAAATGAAATAGAATATCTCTTAAGAAAAGAAGTATGAAGGGTAGGTTTATTTTAATGAAGAATATTCTTTGAGAATTGTGAAAGAGAGGAGAGAAGAAAGTATATAATAAAATTAATAAGAGAGAAATTTTAAGAGAACAAAATTCATCATTTATTGAAGAATTAATCATAGATGATGGAATTGATTTGGCTTGGGGTCGGGGCCTCATAGTCTAGGGGTTGGTGCTCATGAACTAGCCATGTTGATGCTTTGCGAAGGGGATCGATGTCTCCAGTAGTTGGGTGATCACAAATTGACTGAGTTGGTGCTTGATGTCTCCATTAGGTTGGTGCCTATAAATATTTTAAAATATCTATATACATATATAAGGAATATTTCTCCATGGTTTTCTCTTGAAAGGGTTTCCATGCGAATCTATGCCTATTTGCATTGTGTGGTTTTACATTACATTTTTTGATTTCTTTGAATATATTAATTGTGGAGTAATTTGAGGTTTTGGATTTAATATTAATAGTTGAAATAAAAAAATATATCATATACTAATTCACCCCCCTCTCATTATAATCTTGTGCTTAACAATTGGTATCAGAGATGGTTCCTTCGGTGTTATCACAACTGCTAGAAGGTAGATCTTGGAAAGCACATATGGCAAGATCTCAAGTGCTAGATGGTTTATCCACTAACAATCTTTCTTTGTTTAATGAAATGAATTATGCATTTTGGAGCATAAGGATGAAGACTTACTTGATGGCCCTAGGTTTAGATATTTTTCAAGCAATGGTAATAGGATACACAACACCACAAATTGCACCAACGGATGCCACTAAAAAAAAGGCAAATGAGAAAAATGTGAAACCTATGAATGCAATATTATGGAGGCTTTTTTAAAATGAGTTTGTTAAGGTTATGCATTGCGAATTTGAAAAAGAGATTTGGGATAAACTCAACACTATTTATGAAGGTGATAGTAAGGTGAGAAAAGCAAAACTCCAAACCCATCGGAGGTAGTTTAAAAGTTTAAAAATGAAGAATGATGAAAAAAATTATAGGTATATTTTTTGTGTCGATGAGATTGTTAATGTCATTTGAGGACTCAAAGAGAAAATTGAAGAATATTTAATCATTCATAAAGTCCTAAGATCCCTACCTTTGAGATTTGATGCAAAGGTCTCCACCATTATTAAAATGAAGGATGTATACATGATGAAAATGGATGATCTCCATATAATTCTTATGGCATACAAAATGAGAACCTAATCTGAGAGACAGTTTAAGAAGGAAGCATCATTAAAGGTATCAAAGAAAGAGAAAATAAAAAAACTAGAATCAAGTGAAAATTAAAGTAATGAATAAGATGAAAATAAAGCTCTATTCATTCAGAAGCTAAAGAAAGGATCGAGAAAATATAAAGGAAAGTCACCATTTAAATTCTTTAAATGTTGTAAAATTGGTCATTTTGTATCCAAATGTATAAATAAAGGAAATAGCGATGATGAGGGAAACAAACCAAAGTACGAAAGGGGATTCAAGCTGAGCAAAGACAAGCAAAGATTTGAGAAATAAAAGAAAAGCCTATACTCCAAGAGGTATAGCAGCTCATCCAAAGAAAATAAAGAAAGTGATGTTGAGAGTGATAATGAAATTATTCTATTCATGGCTATTGAAGAAAATGCCACCACCAGCAAAGATATTTTGGTGGAAGATGAAGCCATGGAAGAAGAATGTGAAGTGAACCTTGAAGAAGAACTTATTTGTGCATTGGAAGAAATGAAAACATTAAAGAAGAAGAATCAAAAACTGAAGTTAAAGCTCCAAAAATATGAAGAAGAGAATTGAGACTTCAAAGTGAAGACTTTACAAGTCCTTGAGGAATAAAACAAGGTAATTGTTGATCTAAAAAATCAAATCAAAAAACTTTAAAAACTTGAGGAAGATTTGAGAAGTCAGCTACAAATGAAAGAAGAAGAGTGTAATCAGTTGAAGATTGACTTAAGTTCTTTGAAAGATAAGCATGAGAGGCTCATAATCAAGGTTGAGAAAGATCATGAGATATTAGTCCAGGCGAGAAGGATTTAAGTTTTAAGGGCAATTTAAAGAATCCAATCAGGCAGCCCAATGCTTTCAGGTTTTCCAATTCTTTTCATGGCCATTGTTTGTCTTTCATCATGTTGGACATAGGGCAAGAGACTATTTAAGGAGAAGAAATCTATCAAAGAGATATATCAGTCACCTTCAAGCAAAAGGTATGAGAAATGTTTCTTGATTTTGGTGTCATAAGGTTGGCCATATTGCTAAATTATGTCCAAGTGGAGTAAAGAGATCTTCAAGGTATGTCAAATTCTATGGAGCCCTTAGAAGATATGAGAAGGGCCAAACTCAGGTTTGGAGACCTAAGATAGTAAAGGTTGATCAGATTAAGTCTAAGAGTGAGAATGGATTACTTTCTACAGTAGAGAAAGAATCAGATAGGAAGGACTGTGTGAAACTCTTATTATCAAGAGTTGTAGAAAAGATAGTGAATACTTGTCCTAAGTAGCCTGTAAATCAAATAGAATCTCTTTTTATAATGGAGCATGAGCCTTGTCAAGATTCCCTATTATTAGTTTCTACTGATAGTGCATTAGAAGGTAGGATAGTTGTAAGAGTTGGGAAAATGAACAACATCGTGGATTTTGAGTTAGTGAGTCAAAGAAGTTGGACATGCCTAAATGGATTCTAAGAGAAAGAAATTAATCTCATGGATTCAAGAGGATCAAGGAAGTAACATGGGAGTTGTGGGCATCTCCTAGGTTCACTTTGTTTTAGACCCTTTGTGTGGGGTGTCTCTTCTAGGTTTTAAGGAGACACTTTACAGAAAAAGGAATCATGGTGGATGCATGTTGGGTCTTGGCTATGTTGCATGACAAGAAAGTCATAAACCAGGGAATTATCAAGGTTAGGTCCAAGGATCAAGTGACAAGGTATGAATGGGTTCATGTAAGATCAAGCACTGATGAAGATCTATGGAGTCATGTGTCAAGCTAATGAGAAATAGGTCAAGTTGAAAATAAAATGCCTAAGGTCAGATCGAGAAGGTGAGTTTATTTCAAATGAATTCATTGAAATTTACAAAGATCATGGAATTAAGAGATTACTTAGCTGCAATGACTTCACAACAAAATGGAGTGGTGGAAAGGAAAAATTGAATGGTTCAAGAGATGGGTAGAACTATGTTGAATGAATCTAAGCTATCTGATAAATTCTAGAGAGAAGCATTGGTTAAGGGGGAGCTAAAGTTTTTTTAGCTCCTTGAATGACCCTTTGTCATTAATGTCAAAGGGGGAGAATGATAGTATAGGGAGTTACAGCAAGGGGGAGTTGTAGAAGAGAAGATATTTTTAGAAGGTTGCCATCAATGACAAAAGGGGAGATTGTTGGAATAATTGTCATTGATGTCAAAGTTATTGTAATGGATATGAATGGAAATGTCAAACATAATTATTTATAAAAGTAAATGGAAGTGTTTATAAGTGAATAG
Organism: Torreya grandis; assembly: GCA_037957365.1. Classification (NCBI taxonomy): domain Eukaryota; kingdom Viridiplantae; phylum Streptophyta; class Pinopsida; order Cupressales; family Taxaceae; genus Torreya; species Torreya grandis. The sequence continues at coordinate 995,176 of JARHVA010005502.1, read as the reverse complement.
AATTGTTGTTGAGAGTGAATGGAAGTGTTGTTGGAAGTGAAAAAAATTATTACTGAAAGTGAACAGAATTGTCGACAGAAATGTTAATGGAATTATCGATAGAAATGTCAATGGAAATGTTTAAAAAATTATTGATGGAAATGAAGATGGAAATATTAATGGTCACATCTTTTGGTGAATAGGTACCTCTTGGATGGGAAACATTCTTTAAAGGCTATATAAGGGATAAGAGATGTGGAAGTATAACAAGCATTTGATTTCAATGAAGATCATATAAGTGTGAGAGAGAAGGAAGAGAGGAAGAGTAGAAAATGAAATGTAATCTCTCTTAAGAAAAGAAGTATGAAGGGTAGATTTATTTTAATGAATAATATTCTTTGAGAATTATGAAAGAGAGGAGAGAAAAAAGTGTATAAAAAAATTAATAAGAAAGTGTAAGAGAAGCAAAGTCATCATTCGATTGAAGAAGTAATCACAAATGATGGAATCGATTTGGTTTGGGGTCAGTGCCTCATAGTCTAGGGGTTGGTGCTCCTATGGGTTGGTGCTCATGAATTAGCCAATTTGGTACTTGGTGAAGGGGATCAATGTCCCTAGTGGGTGTGTGCTCACACATTGACCGAGTTGGTGCTTGGTTTGGGTATTGGTGTCCCCAGTAGGTTGGTGCCTACAAACATTGTAAAAGAGTTATATATATATAAAAGGAATATTTCTCCATGGTTTTCTCCTAAAAAAAATTTCACGCAAATTTGTGTTTATTTGCATTGTGTGGTTTTGCATTGTATTCTTTGATTTTTTTGAATATATTAATTGCAGAGTAATTTGAGGTTTTGGATTTAATATTAATAGTCAAAAGAAATTAAAAAAATATTATACTGATTCAACCCCCCCTCTCAATATAATCTTGTGCTTAACACATATTCCATGTGTCCTCACATCTTATTAAATTTTTGGTAACTGAAAGTGGTAAGTACTTTAGAATAAAAAAATTGTTGGGGAAAAAGGTGAGTTTGGCACTTGTATGGCCCATGGGGAAGTGTTCCACATGGGATAATATAACATAATGTCCTTTCAACTTCCTATATCTTATTTCCATGTTTGAAATGATCTAAAAGTGCAATTTTGGCCCAAACCCATTATGCTCCTTTTTTATCCTTCTAGGCACATAGAATTGGTCTTCAAGTTTGTAATTGGTACAAACAATAGGGGATGTTTTAGGTCAAAATCCTTGGCGAGGTCAAATTAAACTAATATGCCTTCATTTATATTAAAATATTTTTTATAATGATGGCCTATGTTTCATGACATCCTCACGAAGTTGAATGTGTTTTTATGCCTGCTAATATGTCCACCCTATAGGTTTTATTTCACTTTTAAAAAGTCCATATGAACCAATCAATAATGTGTATTACATATGATGTAGTCTTCCTCCTTTAATTATTACCATTATTATTTTCATGTTTCAAGGTATTTGGATAGGTCAAGTACATCAAAATTTCAAGAGAAGCACCACTCTATGTTATAGGTAGATTTTTCTCTATTTGCAAAATATTCATGTTTTGATCATGATTATAGGGTTTTGATAGCTTTGTTTAAATTTTTTAAATGTCTTATTTATCCCCTACTCTTTAAATTTCATTCTCTAAGGCAAAGTTTCCATAAAGGTGTAGTCACATGCAACTTACCTATCATGCAACCATTAATAAACATGTATATGTGCCATGAAAGAGAAAAATCATGTTAAAATGGATGTTTTGAAGTTGGTTCCAAGACCATCATAATTATTTTCACACATTTGTATAATTGGAGAAGATTTCAAGTCTTTTCATGAGGTATAAACTATACACATTGCCCACTTACATTCACTGCCTGCATACAACTTAGAATTTGCATGTACAGGTGCCTTCATAGAGGTTTCATGTGTGACAAGAAAGGTTAAAATTTGTTTGAAACCATTTTCAATGTTTATAATGAATTTATAAGTTTTTAGGATACCTAAATTTGATTAAAAAAACATGTTTAGCCTGCTCACTGCCTACCTTTCCATCTTCACTGACTGCATTGTGGAATAACCACCTATAGGTGGCCTAAGCAGAGAGCTAAAGAGAGATATTTAGGTGTTAATGTAGATAATGGAGATAATTTTGAAGTTCAAACATGATAAAGGTATCTTAACATACACACTAGGAAGACTGGATTACTAAAACAAAGTTGAAGTCACCTTCAAATCAATGATTGTGTTTCAAGACTCTTTTCCTTGAGGATGCAAAATAGAGGTCCAAGAGGATTTTATGAATATCATATGACAAGGATATGAGGTCTTTTGAGGCATTCCAATGGTATAATATTGTATCTCCTATATATAATAAGGAATTTTCAAATTTGAAGGGGTAGAGGATCAATAGAGAGTGGTTTTTAGGAAACTCAAAGTTGCACATAAAAACACTGAAAATAAGCAATGACGTCTATATGATTGATCCTAAAAGAGACCATTTTTCACCAAGGTTGAAATTTAGACCTTGATTTCATGGATTAGTGGGTTATAATGGCTCAAATGACATTTTATGAGATAATATATCATCAGTAAGAGGTGATATAATGTGTCTTACATCCCATGTACACCTATAAGTGTCCATGTTTTGAGTATTCACCTACACCAGATCCTAGTTTTTATCCCATTTATGAGGTGGAATTAAAGCATGGATACATCATCTTGTTATTTTAAATAAAAATGATTTAAAGTGTCTAGGGGGGTTTATAAATAATATATAACACAATTTTTATATATGTAAGGCACCTACATGCCCCACACAGTCAACTATAGTTGACTATGAGGGGTAGAGAACAAGTTAATTGGGTTATTTAAGGTATTTTTAGCTCAAATAGGTAAAAAATAGGTATAAATAGATGATAAAAGATATTTTAGGGATTCAAGGGGATCACACATTGATTCCATAGTTTATCCCACCCTAAGCCATCTACAGGTACCTCCCAAAATAGACCAATATAGTCAAAATCTATGTATACAGTCTGGACCACACAGAGAGCAAAGAGAGTATTTTGATAAGGTCTATGCCTATACAAGATGAATAAATAGATAGAATAAAGTATAAAATATTCATAAAATACTATGGATAGGTTTTAAGAACTACATCTAAGCCTCAACCAAGCATAATTACCTACGGGATTTACTAAGATACAGTCTATAGTTCAGAACAGTGGAATGGAAAATTACTCAATGAGAGGTATATCAGGAGTTAAAATGTTAAGTAGACCTATAAAAATTTCATATTGGTAATGATGGTATATATAGCCTTGTTGACATGGAATACAAGCAAAGAAAGGGTTCTCATAATGCAAGATATAGTTCATTACATGAAATCCTGCACACAATACTTTTAAAACAATTTGTTTAGGGTTTTAGGAGGGTTGGATGGTCAAATGACCTATTATAGGGATGATTTTTTGTGTAAGACATCCCTAAAAATAATATATGCCACTGTAATAGCTAATTGTCTATATAAATAGGGTAAGTGCCCTCTATTTTGTCTGAGATAGAGGGCACTTCTCTTTGAATGCAAACTACCTATTTTGAAAAGGGGAATGATCAGGTGAATTGGAGAACGGTAGGACATTAAAAGAAGGAATGATAATATATAAAATACCTAGTAAAATCATGTAAACTAATCATAAAGAGATGAGACTAGACAAGGTATCTTAAACCCTCAATTATGTAGGCAGACCTAATAGACAAGGTTTAGGCCTAAAGCCAAATGGTTAGTCAGGTTCCTTTCTAGCCTTGGGTAGGTCTTATAACTAGATGGAACATTTTTATTTTGTAAAAAAAATATGTGTTTGATCTATTTTAATGTAAGGGGAAAACATCAAAGGTCATTTTGGGCTTTAAGGCGTAGATAGGCTATTAGGCATGGTTAGGCCTAGAAGCCAAAGAGGAGATCATTTTCAACTCTAGCCTTAGATGATATCTCTAATGGATTGTAACATGATTTTAGGGTCATTTAATATATGTTAAATCTCTCTATTTGTAAGGGAAACCATAAATAGTCTAGTTTTGAGCTCAAAATAAACTCTAGCCTGCAAGAAATTAAAGGAAGAGCTCAAATAGGTAACTTCAAATGCTCATACATCCCTTGGTGTTTTTCATGGATACTCAAGAAATTTGGAGATGTTAATAGGGTCCTTGAACAACCATCTTGTGATATTTTTTTGAAATTTGAACATGAAACCTGCATGAACAAAGCTTAAGAGCTCAAACAAGCCTAAACCCCTTGAAAAACCTTAGTCAAGATATGATGGATAAAACAAGATTCGAGAGCTATCCAAATGACATTTTTTGACCATGAAAGTGATTATAACTTGTAAAATACTCACGCATTCTCCCTCCCATACTTTTGAGTTATATAGAATTATATGGACAGGGTACTTTTGACTATTTTATGTGTTTTATATGTTCTAAAAGGAATATAAATATGAAAGAAATTTTGGGTAAAATATTAAGATTTTTTATAACTCCATATGGAAATTTCATGCCTTATAAAAATTTCTAATTATGCAAACAATAGCTCTCATCTCAACCAATCAAAACTGGCATATTAGATAAACTAGTGAGAAGGGTGGAAAAGTTAGAGTGGGGTGATTTTGAGGTATGTCTGATTATTATAAGGATATGGATAGTCTTTATGATTTTCATCCACTCCCTCCCATATATTTTCATGGGAAAATGAGGCCAAATTTGAGGCCAAGTATGTAGGGTGCATAGAGGATGCTTTTTTTTGGACTTTAAATGATGATAACTTATTCCATAATGATTCTTAATGACTAGTCCTAAAACTAATGCATGGAGAGGAATTCCTAAAACCCTTCCCCTTCATTCCAATAATAATACTTGTACCTAATTATTTTTGGGATGTTCAAACAATTTCCAATCATGAAGGCTATTTTTTGAGCTAGAATGAGGAGTTTCTTGACACTTTTCTTGAGTTTTATGACTTAGATGGACATTTGTGCTTCCTAACCTTACATGGTTCATCTCACATCCTTTAATAATACACAAGTAACTTATTTTATCATCTTTATAAGTGTCCTTATTACCCTTTTACTTCTCTCTTCTCCTCTCTCTCTCTATCTCAATTTCTATAAGAACTAGCCATTTTGGCCATTGTAACTCATGCTCCTCCTGAGTATGGTGAAGCCCTACTCATTTGCATACTATTTGATCAATAATAATACTAATTTTGACCTCTCTTATAACTATTCATAGTGTGTTTATTTGGATGATGGATCTTTCTTAGTAAAGACTATGGATTCCTTAGGATGTTGTCTCATTTTCTCACCTATTTATAGCTTCTTCTTGTAGGTCATGTGAATTATTCTAGGAAATGTCAAATATTGATTGAGTTATTATTTTAATTATTTCCTTTCAATACCTCTTGTCTATTCCTCATATCCTTACACATTCATCCATAAACTTCATAATGGAACATTGATATGAGCAGACTTAGATTGGAAAAGTGTATGTTTGGTTAGTCATTTCTTCTCATGTGTAACATGTAGCTAGTTGGAAGTCATCATATAATTTGGTGTATCACCTCCATTAGGATAGTTTTATTTTATTTTTATATCTCCCTTTTTAGCCCCAAATTTTATGTGTAGTTGTGATCCAAAGTGGTACATAAAGGGATCTAACCCTATCTAGAGATTCACCTCATCCTTAGGCTACCCACAAGCCTAGAGGTGTTTCCATTGTGCCACTTGGATGAGGAGATATTACACATATTCTCAAAGGGTGAAAATCCAAGTGAAAATTCATACCTCAAGGATTACATGATCAAACATCTTTGCAAGAACATATGACATCAACTAGATTAGATTGACATTAATGAAAGACCCATGCATATTCATAATAACTTTTGACATCAAAGACAACATTAAATATCAAAGATCAACACTCCATGGAATTGATCAAAAATCTCTCCCTTAATCAATGAAAATGTTCAACAACCCTATGAATTCAAATTATTTGTAACTAATTGTTGTTTCTAGTTTGGCTTAGAAATGAATAGGATATCTGTAGTCAGTCTTGAGCCCTATGGGTTGATATTGACATTGTATAAGTAATATTTTGATTCTTTTTTGGATGCTTCACCTAATTAATTAATGTCTTTTATTTCCTTCTCAACCTTATGCATCCACATGTACCTAAAATTTCAAACCTTAATATCTTACACAAACACTTTAGATATTAATTTAGGGAGGAGATCAGGAGATAGGGATTAAGTTGGATTGACCTTGGTGAATCCCCATTGAAAGAACAATCATTTCATTACATTTATAATGCTTTGAAGAGAGTTCAAACTCAAGCTTATTTGTCCCACTTACGTGTAAGTGTGTGAAATGATGAATGCAAATCTAAATGTTTTTTTTTCAATTTACCTTTGGCACAAATATGCAAATGTGACAATACTTTAGATGTAACTTTAGTGATTCAATGTAATTCTCCATTTTTTATAAAAGAGCAAATTTATCTAGCAACATGGTTTCTAGATTCAAAACATTAGGGTTTTTTCCTCCCTCAATGGTTTTATTCATCAAATTGACCACTTTAAATATTGTCTATTTTCCTATCTAGGAAATTATATATGTTATAAGTTCCCTATTCCTCTCGATAGTGATTGGGCCAATTTTTTACCCTTAACATTTTTAATTCTCCATGACACATGTACAGGTTTATTTTCTCCTTGAACAATGTTTCAATGCTTCATTCATGGTTATATATATTATTTTATTTAGATATAAATCTATCTAATATATACGTATTCCTTTTTTAGGAACACTTATGATCATTATGGCTCATGACAAGTCTAGCTTGTGATCATATACACAAGTTTACATTCTCTTGTTCTCTTTACTCCAGTATTTTTAGTTACACTAAATTAATGGATTAGAATGGGGAAATATAGACACCCATATTTAGAACCTACATTTAAGAAAATCAATCTTACATTTCTAGTTTGGGTTAGAAATGATATGATACCGGTACTCAGTCTTAACCCCTATGGGTCGATATTGACATTGTAATAGTATGATTATGATTATTTATTAGATGTTCCACCTAATTAATTAATGTATTTTCTTTCCTTCTCAACCTTATGCATTAACATGTACCTAAAATTTTAAACCTTAGTTTCTTACACAAATGCTTTAGATATTAATTTAGGGAGGGAGATCGAGAGATATGGATTAAGTTAGATTGACCTTGGTTAATCCCCATTGAAAGACCAATAATTTCACTACATTTTTAATTATTTGAAGAGGGATCAAACTCAAATTTATTTATCCCACTTACATTTAAGTTTGTGAAATTATGAATACAAATCTAAATGTTTTTTTCTAATTTACCTTTGGCATAAATATGCAAATGTGACAATACTTCGAATGTAGCTTTAGTGATTCAATATAAGAAGTATTTAACTTTTTTATATCACTTGAAATTTAAGAATGCTTTTACTAAATGTAGGTTCCAAATATGGGTGTCTGAATTTCCCCCTTTTAATCCAACATTTTAGTGAAACAACAAATACTAGATGAAAGGGAAAAAGAGAATGTAAACCTGTGTAAATGATTACAAGCTAGAATTGTCATGAGCCATAATAATCAAAAGTGTTCTTATGAAAGGAAGATGTATATATTATATATATTCATATCAAAATTAAAAAAGATATATAATCAATAATGAAACATTGTAAACATTGTTTAAGGAGAAACTAAACCTATATATGTGTCATGGAGAATTAAAAATGTCGAGGGTCAAAAATTGGCCCAATCACTATGGAGTGGAATAGGGAACTTATAACATATATTAATTTCCTAGCTAGGAAAATGGATAATATTTAAATTGGTTAATTTGATTAATAAAACCATTAAAGGATGAAAAAATCCTAAAGTGTTGAATCTAGCAACCATGTTGTTAGATAAATTTGCTCTTTTATTAAAAATTAAAGAATTGATGGTGATCAGGCCCAATTTTTTAATACTTATATATAAATTAACACCCATTGAGGGATATATAAACCTAAATTTATGTTTTTTGTCTTTATAATGCCATGATGAAATTAGGTTGAAATCCATAACTGACTCGTAGACTATAGTGCCAAAGTGCGTAAAATATCCAAGTTGTGCACTGTCAACTTTAACTAAAGTAACCACTCTCACTTTATTTTAGATTCAATTATCATTTTGTTCCTTATTTCTCGTATGCATGGCCAAAAAATAAGAGATATATCCACACCCATACCATCACTGTGGATAAAAAATAATATTATAAATATGGCATGAATCTATATCATGGCCCTTGAATTTAAAAAGTGTTATAGTGTCCATGAATCTATACTATGACCTTATTGTGATAAATGTAAAAGCTGTAACTATATATAGATGAAAAAATATAATTTATGTTTGAATATTTTTCATGAATTTGTATCATGTACCCAAAACATACTAATTTGTAACATGTTTAAGTCTAATGTGAGTCTATATTTATGTCATATGCCCCTATAATTTGTACCAATGATTATTTTTTTAAACTTTATTAATTCATTGAAACTGAGATATGTATCATTTAAGATCTATAATCTATGACTTATGATCTAATTGCACATGCATAGCATATGATTCTAAAGACTCTAGCAATATTTGAACCTCTGATGCTGCATTGTGGTATAATGAATAATTGAATATATAAATTACATTGGTTTCATATAAGTAATAATTGTATAGTTTGACCCATGTTTTTCCCCCTTTCAAGGTGAGAGATAATATTATTGAATCAATTAGTTTAAAATATATAATGATTTATAAATAAATTGACTAGTTAGAGTTACTAAAGTGTTGACTATCATATTTGGATGTTATCATTATGTGAATCATATTATTCACTTTCTAGTATAGATGAGAGAATAATAAATACTTGCATTCGATTAATGTATGGTTTCCCAAGGTTATGGGATTTAGATTGTGATTTGTAAAATTGATAATTTTTTAAGTTGGCATAGGTGATAAAATAACATTATGATATAGGATAACGTGTCACATGCGTCCTATTATAATTTAAAGGACTTTTTTTTGATAAACGAGGCTCAATCTATTGCTTGAAAGTTTTTACAATCAATGATTGGATTAACTACACAATAGGGATAGTAAATAATATTGCTAAAAGTTAATTCATATAAATAGTTGGGTGATTATTTTTTGTAATTTCATTTTCATCATTTAGTTATGGAAATTTATCTCTAAATTGTGAAGATGCCTAGCTTAAGAGTTATATTTATACTTTGATTTGAGTTCTTATATATTGCTTTACATACACACTTTGTAAATGAGCTAGTACGTATAAAAATTACTCAAAAAATCAAGTAAATTGTATGATTTTTAGTCATTTATTATGAAATTTTTATTTTTAGAGTTTTTTTTTAATTTTTTTTAATGTTTTAGAGTTGACAATGTATAATGGATGATTTTGACCTATTGGGACAATATCATCCCATATCCGACATTACTATATAGAATGGCATAATAGTGTTCCTTATGGAACATTACTATATGACATTTTAGACCTTTTTGGGTCAATGTTGTCTCTTTTACTATCATTACTTCTACTTAATATTTACATGTATATTGCATTTATTTGGATTTAAAATTGATGTGACAATGTTTGTGTGTTCTATTTTTACAATGTAATCTTTATGCACATGAGTTTTGATGTGGGTGACATATGAGTTCATTACTAGAGCTTAATTTAGATTATATAGATTATTAAATTTTGGAGGAGGTTGTGTTACCACATGTTGGCTAATTGGACCAAATCCCACATAATATGCATGTAATGATTGTATTAGCTAAGAGATGAAACCCTGATACTTGTACATTTTGTTTGTTCGTGGGTGAGATGACTGGTAAATTGGAGGATGTGTAATGTATCTTATGAATGAGAATTTTTTGATAGAGGGACATTTTTATAGATGGAAAGGGTCTAAGATACATGTGGTCAGCCCATCAATTTATGAAAGATAAACGATAGGGTGACAATCAAGGTAGCATGGTTTTAATTGATTATATTATATGGTCATATGTTTTATGGTTTCAAAAATTTATATGTTGTATATTGTGTCATTATTAACAATAGATGGAGGATCTATGGTTATATCATATGGTATGTGTTATATTATTTACTTGAATGAGGAGAGTCATACAAGATATTCTTATGGGCATAACATGTTAGCCCATTTATATCGATACTCAATTATAGATTTACATTAGAGGTTCTTGATGGCAGTCTTGGAATGACCATATTGTTATGCATATGGTAATATGATCATATTAATATGGTACATTCATTTTTAATCCCTCCCAAAGATTAGGATCATCATGATGTCTTCAAATATTGGTGGGTGTTACCATGGTGGAGGTGGTTGAATGCTATGGAGTACAAGCCAATTTTAAATATACTAAAACCCACAATGATTTAGTGGTGGATATATATGGGATATGGGAGGTATCTTGATGTTAATTGAGAGATAAATTATATAAAAGTTAGAGTATGACTACAATATTAATTCTCTAGTGTATATGATAGATTTCATTATGAACATAATACTCAATAGTTTGGTCTAATTTAGGATTTTCATCCAATGCCTTATACATAGACATAGAATAATATAGTCACTATTAGAGTAGGTTCAAGGATAGGATCCACAGGTGCTAAATTAAATCATATAGTTCTTTTGGTAGAGGGTGATGATGTAGTATGTACATTGACCAATACATAGTGGTGGTAATTTTCTTGGTGGGGATTGTTAGTACTATTTGTGGCAAATGATCCTAGTTGTGTACCCTAGCATAGGGTGAAGTAGATGGATATGGAGATGAAGTACATGGTGATGGAGGGATTTTAGATAGAGGAAGGAAACATCTTGAAACATATCCTTCACCACATCATACATCATATAAGATTGATGTAGATGCCTTTGTTATTATAAATTTTATGACTATTCTATTTGAGCATGAGTAATTACATGATTATTCATAATTTTTTGTTAGTTGATATTTTAAAAACTGGTTTATAATGTTTCATATAATGTTGTATCACATGTGACACATATTGGTTGATTATGTTAGATGGGGACATCTATAATTTGACCTAGAATGTAGGTAATGACATAGTGGGTAGTAGCTTGGTTGAATGAGTTGCTTCAATTATATTTTAGCACACACATTTTTTTTATCCTTCTGAAATTAATGATTTATCATATATTTTAGTTTTTAGTGAGTTATTATTTACAAGTAAAATGTTATATATGACCAACCCCTACTCATTATTCTAATTTACCTAGGGATTTTGTTTAGTAAATTTGTAATTTTTAATCTAAGCACACACATGTTATGGATAAGATTAGAATGCTTGTCATCCATATCAATAGATATATGTTATAGTCATGCAATCACATGTAGTAGTGGGATGAGATGTTGCCTTGAATTTTTAGTTTGCAGGGCTGGTTATTACTGAAAGTTAAGATGATGAGGATGTCCCCATCATTGATTGACAGTTATATACTATATAACACACTCATTTATAAAAAAATTAACACATGTTAAAAAAACATTGTGTGTGTTTCTGTACATACCTACACAAATGCATACATATGTACGTATGTATGTACATACATACATACATACACATATATACATACATATAGGCACACACACAAAGAAGAGTTTTTTTACATGTGTTATTCTTTTTATAAATGAGTGTGTTATATGATTTAATATTTGCATTTATGAATTTTTTTAATTTGATCTAAAAGGTTACAAAAATATATATGTATATTATATTTACAACATCCTTTTATATTAGTATTCATGCTTGTTAGTATCATGTATGTGATAATGTTACTCAAAACTAGTTTCCAAAACTTTTGGAAAAGTAAAATCATTTTAATTTGGTTGGATAATATTTTATTAATTTTTTAAATGGTTTTACTTCTTGTTGCTGTAATACTCTATTAACTTAAAATTTTGTTTATCTCTAGAAACTTGATTCGATTTTTTCTTCCATACTTATTTTCAAGAAGATATAGATACACTTGTAACATGTAATTTTGGAACATCAATAACTAAACCTTTTTTAGTATCACCTCTATCATGATATCAAATGACCAATGGCTCTTATGTATGAATAGTGTGATATAATTTGGTCAAGGTAGAATGTAAATTATGAGGACTTATTCTAGTTTTTTTTATTCAAAGGCTAATAGGCAATTCATTCCTTTTTAGGAATGTCTTATGATGTCTCTGTCTTCTTTGAATAACCACTAGAAGATGTGGGAGAAGAAGAATTTGTTGTCTTATTCTATGTAATAAATGTCATATCAGCAAGTTGTGTAAGCTTTTGTCATAAAACATAATTATCATTATCATGATGTCCATTAATACCATGGTAATTTTAAAATGGATAGCCAATTATATACTCAAACATTGATGTGGATGATAGTAATTCAAAGGAATGGTAATCATTTGCCTATCCAATATTGTAATTAATATATCATGTGGTTGATCTATAAGGCAATCAATTTGAAGCGGTTGTCTCTAAGTAAGAAGAAAATAATTTTACTATTAGATATATTTTGTAAATAGATTGTTTTCCCTTGTTTAAAGTTTACAGTGATTATTCCTTATTTTGAATCTTTGTTTTAGGAGAGAAGTAGGGTATTTAATTTTAAATTTATTGATTGAAACCTCTTTTGTCAATTCTTTCTTTTTATAGGATTATTTTTAATACTTTTTCCTTTTAGAGAAGATGAATTGTGTTAAACATTTTGATTACTAGTTTGTCTCTTCCTTACATTATTACTAACTAGATCACAGAAATATTGGTGAAAATCCATATATAGGTTTTCAAAATAAATGTAAGGTTTGTGTAATGCTCCTTCTCTAAGTGGAGAAAGAAGACTCTTACTAAATATGAATTGTATTTAAAAATATGATGTTTGATATGTCAAAGATTTTAAATCATTATTGAATCATAGAATGTAATCTCTAATGGGATCTTCATGACCTTGCTTTAAATATTGTAAATATTCCAATGTTAATTTAGGCATTTCATGGTTATGATAATGTAATAATTATACATGTCTTATATCATGTTGAAGATAGGTGAAAGACTATTAGGAAGACTATAGAACCAATGTAAACCATATTATGTTAGATTACTTTGGAAATAAATTTACAATATCCATCCATATTTTTCCCCATGACAAGATCATACATATTTTGTTAAACGATTCACAAGATCTCCATGACCATCAAATAAAGGAATCATAGGAATGATAAACTCTGTTGGATATGGATAGTCAAATACATTTTGTGTGAGATGTTTATCTTTATAAAATTAAATTATATGTAATGTTATCATAATATGATAAAAATTTAAAATTAATATTCAAAACATGGTTTTAAATGTTTCCTATAGCATCTATCAGGGACATAGTATATCAATAGTTTTAGTTTGGATAGGTGCAATAATAGGTTGTAATTTACCATCTAATTGAAACATAGGTATGATATATTAATCACTAGTATCATTCAATTTTGAGACAACATCATTGCATAATTTGGAAAATTTTCATATAGGATCATTCATATCACATGAAGTTTATAAATAATAAATCCTATCACTTAAAATATCATGAATATTTGCATGTATAATTAGACTATCACATTATTTTTTAGAGGAAAAGAATTAAATATTTTGTTCATGTGCATCTATTTATATTTATGAATTATATTTATGAAGAGAGAGAAGGTATATCAAAAACAATTCTGAAGAGAAAACATGATAATCATATTATACTTTTGTAACATTTATAGTATCTAGAGAGAGAAAATAAGAATCACATTTGACTATTATAAATTTGGTATTATGTAGAGAGAGAAAATAAGAATCACATTCTAATTTTATATCAATTACATTATACAAAGAGAGAAAAGGAGAATCACATTATGATTTTATATCATTCACATCATCTACAAAGAGAAATAAAAATGAATTTTAAATTTTGTAACATTTGCATTATCTATATACAAGAAACATCTATGCATGCAAAATTAGTGTTATAAGAATTTTGATTTAGGCATTTTTTTGTTCTTATGAATTTTTTTCTTATAATAATTAATTTTATAAAATGCAATATAAAATGATAAGTGATGTGTATATAAAGTAAATAATCTTCATATTTTATTTCATACAACATGGGAGGAGTAGGAATATGTGCATTAATTTCTTATGTTCCTCTTATTCTAATGTATCAATAAAATAAGATTCTAAAAAATGATTATGAGATCTATACTCTAATATTTAGGAATTAATATATTCATGTCGGGTTCAACAATATATATTATCAAAATTTTAAATTAATTTGTGTATTAACTCTTATTAAAATATAATGAATAGAATTGTAGCAAAATCCGTATAAAAATTACAACTAACATAACATAATAAAATTAATAAATAGATGGTATATGATCGAATGAAAGAAGGATAAATATGAACAACAAAATAATAATTATATGATTTATGATTATATATTAATTTTATATGACTAAATGATGGCTAGAAATTACCAACTCAGATTGATCCTATAAGTGCACAAGAACTATGACAACAACTATTGAGGATCAAGATCAACTGACAGGGACAAGATTGACTACTCCTACTTTCCTTTATAAATCAATTTTATGTTCTTTAAAAAATAAGAGAAATTATGGTATAGTTTCCTTCACTATTTCAAATGGCCTTGTGTGCATAAATTTGGCCTTTAGGTGCTCATAGATGATTTGTAAATGACTTATGTAAAGTTGAAACCCTAACATGGCTTGTAATAGTTGAAAACCTACAAAGATAAAGGGGGGAGTGTAATCAAATGATCTAACCCAAATCACCCCACTGATAATTAATTGATTCCTACATATCTAATGCTTAAGAAAAAAATCAAGCCCATGTAGTTCTCCCACTTAGAGTTCTTTGTGCGATTATGTACCTTTTACTATAATTATGCATTTTGAGATGACTTAAATACTTGATAATGATTTGATTTAAATTGCATATAATAGACTATTGACTTGGATATGGACTACTTTAAATGATTAGAATTATATTTTTGAAGAATAGGGAAGCTTTGATAAGTATTAAATAGTGTAAGTGTGCCTCAATATTTAAATTTACATGTCGTAAAATAAGTGAATTCGATGTGATTTTATAACAATCTAAAATGGGAAAAATCTCACTCTACCTATCCTAAATTTATAGACAAACTTATATGGGAGGTCTAAATTTCAAAAGTAGCCTTTGCTAATGTGAAGGATAAGATAACCCATAGGGATCAAGGCCGAATTCCAATATTGACCCATACTGGTCAATCCTACCTTTAAGGGTAATATCTAAAAATTATGAACTAGGACATGTCTATGTATATATGATTAGATCGATTTAAGTGATTAAGATAATTTTATAGGTGTAATATAGAAACTTAAAAATGGATAGGTTCGTATAGGTGCTTAGAATAGAGTGTGGTGGATAAATAGTTCTAGATTAAGTGCTCAAGTCAATTAAACATTAAAATAATCCAAAACTAGCACTATCAAGTATTCATGACCATATTTGAGTGATTACATTCAAACCCTTTAGTCCAAAAATGAAATTACTAGAGTAAAATGAAAGGTATACCTGAATGTGTAAAACATATTTTTATTTTGTGATAAAACTCCAATCATGAAAGGTGTTTCATTGAAAATTCCATGATGATGTAAAAGTAGTTAATGTCCATATGTGAAATTGAAAACTAAAATGTAACTAAAATTTTATAAGAGTGAAAAAATCAAAGAAGGAATACACATGAATGTGTGAAACCAAATTTAATATTATATCTTTCGTTTAAGATGATGTTTCTTAGATATAATAGGGAATTTGTGCTTCCAATGATTGATGTGGATAAATTAGTTCCTTATTTGAACCAAATGAAAAATTAGTGTGATCAAACCCCAATTTGGAACAATCATGAATAGAAAATAAAACCCATTAAGGGATGCAAAAAAATCTATTATTTATGTTGGTATTTATAACCCCAAGAAAAAAATAAGTTATAATTCACAGTGGATTCATAGGCTATAATAATGGAGGGAACTAAATCTCTAGGTTATGCATTATGAACTCTAGTTGAGTCAACCACTGTAGATGGTTTATAGATTAAATTGTCACTTTATTGCTCATTTCATGTATGCTTGATCAAAAGACAATGGAATACATTCATGCTTCTACCATGACCATGAATAGTAAATAGTATTGAAAACATGGCATGAATTTATATCATGTCCTCATTGATAAATGGAAAATATGTAATTGTATGTAGAGGCAAATTTGTAAATTTTGTTTGAACCTTGAAAATTAATATGTATCATTCACTCAAAATTTTATGAACTTTTAACATGTTCTTATAATGTGAGTGCATATGCTTGGTAGATGCGCTGATAATCTATATAACTAATTGATTTATTTGAAAACTATATTATGTACCAAAAATTGATTTTTTATCTTGGAAGCTTATCTCATGTATGAAAATCCTATTGAAATTTCCCCCTTTTGAGGTTAGGTAATCTGTATTTTAAAATTCACTCATATCAAAATAAAAGATAATTGTATCATGTGTATCAATATGTAATCATTTAATATTGTAGCATATGTGAAATGTATGTCAACATAGTAAGATATGTACCATTTAAACCATTTATGTAACATATAAGGCAAGGCCTAAAATGTCAATTGTAGATAAATGTATTAATGAATCTCATATTAGTAGTTGTAATATAAGTCTAATCTGTATCTAGTGCTTGATATGGATCATAAAAAGTAATTAAACTTAACAAGATCAACAAGCACACAAACACAAAAAGCACAATTTCATTAAATAAGGCCAATGGTCACATACAAGGGGCATGTTAAAATGTCACAAAGTGACAAGGGACACAAGTAATGGACATGTTCAAGTGCTGTACAGACACAAAAATGATATCATGGATATAATAGAGAAATTACACACAAGGGATAGGGGCAATACATAATAAATAGGCATAGTTTAATTTACAATGTAAAATTTATAGCATCAATAGAGAATTTAACTATAAATATATTTTACACCATGTATATTCAATGTGATCATATCCTAGCAAATATGTTAACTATGTATACAATGTAAGATAGAGATGTTAGAAATACATTTGTAAAATGTATATAGATTAATAGTATCAGAGTTATAGAATGGTAACACATGTATATATTGTAACCTTTGGAGAAGATGACCTCGATTTATCATGGCCATTGGATATAGGCAAGTCCAACATATTAGTGCACGTGAAATTACATATCCTGTAATTAGAGGAAATTAATTTGATTACAAAGTGTAAACATCTAATTTAATTTTCAATTATGGAATCCAAAAGAGTAGTTTATTTGAACACCAAAGGCATGAAACTTTTATTTTGTAAATGATCATTGATTTTTTAAATGGTAGTACTATGAAACTATTACATAAATGGAATTTAAAAGTAGCTTTCAAATGTCTTAACAATAATTTGATTATCATGAATGTATGGATTATGAAAAACTTGTTTACATAATTGTTTACTACAAAAAGGAATCGGTAAGAAACCTTTTAGGATGATTACATGAATAATATAAAAAAATATCTAGTCTATTTTTTTTGTACTTATCGAAGGGTTCTTACATCACATTGTAGGTAGTCGTACACCATGGCCTAAGCATATTGCATCCAAATACACTAAGTATGCCTCATCTAACCCCATATTTTCTATACTCTAGAATTCCCATCAATATTATAATTCATTCATGTGTGTGGTGACATGTTAGTTATTCAAGATAATAATTAATCATTTTCATTGAAAATTTTCATGTTTTAGTAAATAAATCATGTTTTAAAAGTATTTATCATTTTTATTGTAATTATTTTTTTAGTAACAATAATTATCAACATGTTTTTTAATCTAACCTAAAACCATTCATATCATGCCAATAAATTTATGGTCTTCATCCAAAATTATACTATCCCATACACAAAATTGTATAGTTCCTATATTTTCCCTAAGCCTGTAGGGTTTTAGTTAGACCCCAAAAACATAATAACTATGTAGTTTTACCTAGAACTATGGAGTTTTATTTTGACCACCAAAATTCTTATTTATTTGTATGTATCACTTCTAAATTTTAAAAAATCAATAAAAAAATTGTCTTCAGATTACTCACTACAGATGCAATGTTACATAACATAGTGGCAACTAAGACCTTGTCTATAATTTTTGGCATCAAATATCATCTATTATGCATGATGTATCCCAATCATATCCCTATTTGAAAAAAATTATGGGTTAAGAGTGAGAAGAAGTTTCTAATTTCAAGCTAAATTTTACCTTATATACTATAGGGAGAAAACATTCTAATTTTGAATTATTTTATGTCTTTTCTCAAGTTATAAGCTATAATTTTGTTATAGATCATGTGAGTGGTCATGTTCATTTTGAATGATTATTATTATATGTGTGACATTACAATTTTGATGATATTATCAATTTAAATTTTATTTACGTAATTATTCTTTTCTCAAGATCTATGTATCATTACTATCATTCTTCTTGAATCTTGAGGGGTATAATCATGTTTGATGTTTATTAGTTTTTACAGTCTGACTAATCTTAATGTTAAGTAACAAAATATTTACACATGATAATTGGGTTATGAAGACCCAATATAGATTGGGTATCTCACTTTACTTATTGTTAACTCTATTACCTCTCATTTTTTACTCAATTTGATATGATTTCACTACAAGATGTCAGTCTCATAATTGAAATTATGCGATATACCTTTCCTTTTGACTTTATGTTCATCATTATTCCTATATTGAATTTGATAAGTCTTATAGATTTTGAGGATATAGGCAACTAATATAAACCCTATGGGTAATCTTGTTTTTACTTTGATATGTATGCATGGATATAAATCAAAGTGAAGCAGTATGTAAACACTTTAATTTTGGTCTAAGTTAGGTTCTAGCTACTAAATTACATTATTTTAGGATTTTGTGTGTTTATAAATTATTGGAATACATTTAATTCTTATTAGGATTTTTATTTGGGTTTTAGGTGATTTTAAGTGTTTTTTTTCTTTCTATATGTCATCACATTTCTCTCTCCTCCCATGCCTTTCTTTTGTGAATCTTTATGTTTTTACTAGAATAATACAGTGTAAAATTTTGGTTTTTTTAATGCTTTGGGTGCACTCTTGTAATTTGGTTTTAATATTTTGGCAATATTTCATCCATTGGGTGTTATTTGCATTAATTTGGTCCGAATTTGAATTTAAGAGGTATATAAATACATGGGTGTATTAGTGCATTTAGGACATTAAATTAATGTGAAATAAAAAAGTAATAAGTGAATATGGAATGAAATATCCAATAATTTATTGAATAGATTTATTAGATCATAATTTGAATCAAGATTTGAATTATTTATTACATTGTGACACTTGCTCATGTTAGTTTGAAATGTCATATAAGATTAGTACTTGCATCCACAAAATACTTTCTATAGTGCATCAATTTTTTTTTTTGAAATTACATATAAATTAGAAGCCTTATAAAAATGCAAGGATAACACATTCCCCTCATTGATTCTATTATTTTTATTAGTCTATGTTGAGTTGTTATGGTTGCAGAGGAGGAGATTGATTTCCTAAAGATCTTTGCATAATTTCACACTCATCCCTTATATAAAGTGTTAAATCAAAGCATTAATTTACATTAAGACTTTAAACACCAATTTCAATTACAAAGGAGGCCCATACCACTATATTATATTTTTCAACTTCAATTTATGTATAATTTTAAGAGAAATTTTAATCTTAGATAAAAATTTAACCTTATCAAAAATATGAGGGTCAAGTCTAAAGTTAATGCATGTTTTCCGTTGACTTAAAAAGACAATGAATATTTGTATTACCAACATTGAGTAAATTTTTAGCAATGTTTATTTATTTTTCAATTTGGATGTCATTTTATCTTTAAAATAAGTTATCTAGAAATTGAATTTAAATTATTGGTCAACATTGAATGGTTTTTGGATAAGATTTATTGGCCTGAATAGTTTATTTTCGACACAATTTTTTTTTCTAACTATGTATATGTAGGATAGTGGGGTATAAAAGTGGGAAATTAAAGTGTAACTTCATTTCTAAAAATAGCAATAAATAAACTTGGATATGACTTTAGAGATACTTGGACAAATGATTTGATAATAAAAAAAAATATTAATTGTGGTATTTTGAATTTAGTTTCTAAAAATATAATTTTTTTCAATACATAGATGAGAAAAGTATGTGGCATTTCTCAAAGTGGAATGGTATGTTTTTCATGTATATTTATGTATATATATATGTATGT
Organism: Torreya grandis; assembly: GCA_037957365.1. NCBI lineage: Eukaryota > Viridiplantae > Streptophyta > Pinopsida > Cupressales > Taxaceae > Torreya > Torreya grandis. The sequence continues at coordinate 974,597 of JARHVA010005502.1, read as the reverse complement.
ATGTATGTATGTATGTATATATATACACACATATATACATATGTATATATATACACACATATGTATGTGTGTGTGTGTCTATATATATATATATATATATATATATATATATATACACACATACATATAGATATAGATATATATACACATACATATACATATATATACATATATACATACATACATATATATATATATATATATGTATGTATATATATATGTATGTATGTATGTATGTATGTATGTATATATATATATATGTACACACACACACACATATGTATGTGTGTGTTGTGTGTGTCTATATATACATACCATACATACATACATATATACATACATATATACATACATATATACATACATACATATATACATACATACTTACATACATATATACATATATATATATATACACGTATGTATATACATACGTATGTATATATATATATATATATGTGTGTGTGTGTGTGTGTGTGTGTGTGTGTGTGTGTGTGTGTGTGTATGTATATATGTATATATATATATATATATGTATATATGTATGTATCTATGTATGTATATGTATGTGTGTGTTGTGCGTGCGGTTATTTAAAAATGTGCACAAAGGCATAAAAAGCATAGAAACGTAGAAAAAAGTCATGTGTGATGGTCTAATGCAGATATGAGTGTTAGGTTCAGATCTTGCAAGACTAAAATCATGGATATTTTGGAGGGAAACACATAGGAATAAATAATGTGGAGGAAATGGTGTTCACCCTTATGTAGTGTAAATGGCATAAAACCCTTTCCAACACTATTTTGGAGGGAATGCTTATAGTTTGAAAAATGTTGAGCAAAGGGCATACACCCTTCAGTTTTGATTTTATTTTGGGTTTTGATTTTGTTTGTATTATTTGTGATTTAGAATCTATATGTATTAAAATAAACATTAAAGTATAATTTTACATTTAATAAACTTATACTTTAAATTCATTATACTAAATATAAAATATTATGGCCACTATGTATATTCTGAAAACAATTCTAAAGTTGTATGAGTTACCATTTAGAAGATAGTTTTTCAAAATCCATTACAGTTAGTCCTTAGTTTTCAAAATTATAGAATTGATAATAAGATGTAATAATTAAAGTAGGTATATAAGTTTATTATATGTGTGATACAACAATTTATAGATATCATATATATATATATTATATATATATATACACACACATATATATATACATATATATACATATATACATATATATATACATATATATATATATATACATATATATATATATACATATATATATATATACATATATATAAACATACATATATATATATACATACATATATATATATATATATATATACATACATATATATATATATACATATAGATATATTATACATATATATATATATATATACATACATATATACATATATAATACATATATATATATACATATATATATATATACATATATATATATATATATATATATATATATATATCTGGGATACAAACCACCCTATCTATTGTTGGGGTTCCATATAAATTTATAGGGATAAAATAGATATAAAGGCACTAGTGGTAGGCATATATATATGATAGAATAGACTAGCTTAATTCACTCTCCTTGATGCAAAAAGCTAAACACCTAAAACCCTGATGGATGGGAGTTCAAAATAGTTGAGAGGAATGCCAAAATACCAACTATTAGGAATTGAGTCACCCTCTATCTCTTTAATCTTCACTATCTATTGGAGGTGGCTTATCACTGACTAGAATATGAATAAATATAGTTGGTCTAATCTCACCACTTGAGGAGGTAACTAGAGTAAGAGTTGCCCCTAGTCTAGAATATGCACTACCAGATGAAGGAGTTTAAGTTATTTATATGTATTTGGCAAAACTTAATATTCATCAGGGTTTTAAGGTTGTGTTATAAGGTTTTATAGGAATCCATAACTAGAATATGTGATACATTCCTTGGTTTCATAAGTTTAAGGTGAGTCAGTAAGATTAAGAAATGGCATTAGCTTGACTTGGTTCCATCCTTGGTGGCACACCCTAGATACCCCCACTCTAGTTTTATACTGAGACTGAGAGGGAGTCAAGAAGGTACTAAGCTAAAGAGGGTTCTAAAACTGACTAAAATATTTGAGTTATTAATCTCTAAGTCTAGGTATAAATGTCACTAATCAAAATATAGATAAGCATGTGCACACACATGTGCACATGCACATATACACACGTGTGTGTGCTGGCTGCAGGTGCTCTCTCTCTCTCTCTCTCTCTCTCTCTCTCTCTCTCTCTCTCTCTCTCCTCTCTCTCTCTCTCTCTCTCTCTCTCTCTCTCTCTCATCTCTCTCATCTCTCTCTCTCTCTCCTCTCTCTCTCTCTCTCTCCTCTCTCTCTCTCTCTCTCTCTCTCTCTCTTCTCTCTCTCTCTCTCTCTCTCTCTCTCTCTCTCTCTCTCTCTCTCTCTCTCTCTCTCTCTCTCTCTCATTCTCTCTCTCTCTCTCCCTCTCTCTCTCTTCTCTCTCTCTCTCACACACACACACACACACACACGGACTTAGGTATGGATTGGTTAGAATAGAGATAGGGTAAAAATGATAGAGATAGAGCCTAAGATAACATGGATGAAATTTATATGTAATATGATGGGATATGGAGCATACATGAATGTATCAATATATTATACACATATACATCCAATACTTAGTGAAAATATAACCTATAATTTGATTTTTTCTTTTCACCTTTAACTATCTAGAATTGGAGGCATCTTTCATATATTAAATAAAATGAAATAGAAGAGTTGGGTTATGGGTTAAACTTCCTAGTCACTCTTTCACCCCAACATTAGTGTAGACCTAGATATTTTCTTTCACTAATGAGGAAGTGGGAGATAGATAGATATATAGATAGAAGTAAGTTAACCCAGTAACCCCATCCATTGATATAGAGATAGAGTTGGTCTCACCTTATGATTTCCCTTCCATGATTATTCATATCATTAAATAATATAAAAAACCTAGATTATGATATCATATAGTCTGAATTTTGGTTCCCTCATTAATGAACCTTAACATGCATACGTGTTAATCCTGATAGGCAAGCTCAGGCATACATGTTAGTATGTATGATCATGTACTCATCATCCACCATACTATATTATTTTATTTCATAACCCCACTAACCAATATGTCATACACTATTATTCCCATTTTAAAATATGTTCCCATTCACTCACTTACCATTCACTTTCTAACCCATTATGACAATGCACTTCCTTGACCCTCATTTTCTGGATACTTTATCTCTCTCTCTCTTTGTAGGTAGGTCATCAGATAAATAACATGACCTTTAGACCATAATTGAATTCTCCCACCTATATATATACTCATTGAACCATAAATTTGTATTTGGAACTCCCTTGATGACTAAGAAATTACATCATCAATGGACCAATTATTTGAAAATTTGAAATCAACCTTCCCTTCCTAGATATAGAATATAGGGATGATTTACCTAGATCATATTCTCATATTATATCCATGGTTCACATTGTAATGTTAATTCCATTATAAGTGGTGTTATTCCCATATCATAACCATGTTATTCTGGGTGGTGTCATTCCCATCTCATAATCATGTTATTCCTAGTGGGTCAGCAAAAAGGATATAATATGGATTTAGGCTAAATTATTATATAATTTGTGGGATTTTATATCAATGGTTTGATCATTATTTATAAGTGACAATCCTATATAATGTGGATAATATCATACATGTAGTTGTGATATGGTCTTGCATCTTTCATGAGAATCGATCACATAAATTCACTAGAAAAAATGGATAGAAGCATTATCTCTCTATTAACTATGCAACATGAAGCATATATAACAAATACATCATGGGGTGATTGGGAGATAGCATTTATGACTTTACCTCAAATAGTTCATGATAGATATCGATTAAGTACAACACTCAAATAATGACTAAAGGTAGGATCAAGTCATTTATGTATCACCCACTTCCCATAAATAGATAAATAGGTTGATTAATGGGTCAAATTTATATATCTATATAGAGGAGATAAAGATAATATTTATACACTCAATCAAACCATCAACCATTTCTAGAAAAAAGGGATAACATTTATACTCTCGTAATCTAGAGATAAAATCTTTGTTCTATAGATCAAAACCACTTGATTTAATCTCTATATAATATGATTGTGAACTTGTTTACCCCATTATTGGTCACTCGTAGACTTGAAATATAATGGTTCATCTAATATGGGACCCTATGTGGACATGAATCTAGTCGTTTAAACATTTTCACTTCTTTATTGATTGATTCACAGTCATCATTCCAATGTATATTAATTAATTAACATAATAAAATTGATATTATATTATTTTCCTCTTTAAAACAAGATGATAATCTCCATGGAGTAATTCAACATGGCCCTGCCTAATCTATCAGACATGATTGTTTCTAATCACCTTAGTACACTCCATTCAGAATTGAAGGAATCAAAAAACCATTCAAGAGTCATCCAAAAACTATACCATTCAATCTGAAACAAATGTCAAATAGATGGCTCAATCCATACATGTTTCAATTACAATCTCATGCATACATGACCTAACCACTTTATTCCAACTTCACATATAATAGAGTTATCTTGTAGTATTCTAAACTTGCATATGACACTACCCCAACAAAAACAAATATCACTACTATTTTGGGTGGAGGGGATCACTTTTGAATCCTATTTTCTCAATCTCATATCAAAATCATTCATGATGCTATCTCCCTTTCCCCAAACCATATGCAGAGAGGGGGATTAAGTTTATAAATACCTAAATTCGGTGCTCAGGCATATCTATATCTATCATTAATTAGTTGAGTGTTCTCTATAGCCAGTACTTAGTAGGTCTAGTACCGATTAGTGTAATTAGTATTAGGTGGTTGAGTGCTTCTGGTACTAAATAGAAGCATAGTAAATATTTCCCACCTCTCAATATTAGTACTAGACATTAGAAGTCAAAATAACATTATATCGCAAGGCCTTTCCAAAATCCTATGACTTTCCACTACTATACATCAAGATCTCAAACTTAACTCAAATCATAGGCCTATATTGAGTATTTCTTAGGCCTTTCCTAGGATATCAAAATCTCAAACTCAACTCAAATCTTAGGCCTTTCAAATCAAATCCTTGGAGATGCAAATAATACTAGGAATCAACTAATATTATCACTATTAACATACTTATGTCTACCAAGAATGTTAATAATACTCTTGGGCCCTTGATGTGATCCTTTCTGAGTCATGAATATGTGACTCGTCTTTTATTTTAATCCTTTTTGGACCATTTTATGTTGGTTTAGGGGCTAATATGGTTATTATTTGAATTCATTTAGTTTAGTATACATGGACAGATGTTCTAGTTTAATTTGTAAATCTAAGGAAAATTTTAGAACTTATAAGCATTAAATCAAGAAATCATCAGAGCATTTATGTTAGATAAATCATTGATGGACACAAAAACTATGCCACACTAGTTTGCTTGTTTTTTTAGTTACTCCAATTATGAGGTTTGTTATTTTTGATATTTTATTGTCAAAGGGTGTGAAAAATATGAAGATAGTTTTGATACTATCTAGATCATCACACACCCCAAAACACATTCTTTTTGCTTAATATTTTTGGTATCACATCCCATCTAAGGCAAGGAGAAAAACTATTAATTTTAGGTGATCAAAATTACATTAGGGAAAACTAAGTGACGTTTTTAAAAAAAATTTTGAGTAGGTGAACATAGTTGGCAAGAGCTAATGTTTGCATGTTTGCTATGTTCCAAGAGAATTTATGATTATTTTTACATTCATCAATAGTGTTAATGATGCTTTGAACTTCCTACTCTAATCATTTTCATATATTTGGGGGATGTTTTCATCACTTCTAGGCACACATTTACACTATGAAATCCTAATTACAGTGAAAATAAAATAGACATGCCTTTAATCCTTACATATACATCTACCTTTAATTTGTAAATCAATTAATGATGCTTATTTCAGTATTATGCACACATTATTTAGTCTAATTAAAATTATTTAGGTATCTGAATCACAAGTTTTAATGTAAATAAATTTATTGATATTACATATTGTAAACTATGCCACCTTAGAAAATTGGGTGGAATACAAATTTTTGATCAAATTTTTACTTGCTTGTGGAAATAAACCTATATATATGCATATAGACTTATAACAAACTATAAACATTGTTCAACTTGTACAAGAACTCCTCCACCATGGAGAGAGTGCTCCTTGCACTGTGAGTTGAGTTTATTGTAACCAACCTTTGCATGCCACTCCACTAACAACCAAACGTCAATAAAGTTGTTCTCATAATTATGATGGTTTCTCCTCTACACTTCCTCGGTGAAGGGATTTGAACTTGTCATCAGTAAATAAAAAATCCTCTATTGACCCATTCAATTTTTTATATAATTAAATTAAAATTAAGATTTCATGTACATGAAGTAGTGATGTAGTGACAACTTAATAGTTTTGATGATAAAAGAATGAAGTTGAAATCATACTCCATAATAAGTATTGATAATAGAAGATAAGTATTTGATTTTAAAATAAATAAAATTAAAGTAGTATTATTAAATAGGTGACACATTTGTGTAAATGGCCCTCTTGTATAAATTAAATAAATATTTTTTATAATTAATTAGAAAATTTTATAATCAACCTGAAATTGATGAAAGGGCATAAATATAATCATATAGCCAAAAAATAAAATTGAAATATAGAAATGTTAGGTTTACAAAATAAATTTAACTATATCAAAAATATTTGTAGGACAGCAAATATTCATAATAGATATTCATAGTCTAATGTTAAATCCCATTTTCCTTTCGCTCCTAAAAGACTATGAATATTTATTTGTATTACAAGCATTGAATAATTTGTATTTCCTTTTCAATATGGTTGTGGCATTTTGTTTCTAACTTATAAGGAAACATTACTTTATTTTTACAAAAAAATTGTGTCTTTCGTGTTCCTTATTTCCAACCCTCAAGTAAAAGACTACGACTCCAAAAGCATCCAACAATTGACAAAGTTTAAAAACATACGGCATTGACAACATTTATTTATTTGAATGATTTAGGTGACCGTGTCCATACATACTATGTATTATGGTGTATTTTTGCCCAAGTCCAACCCAAGATTGCATCCTTTCTAACAACCTTTTAATTATTTATGCATCTTTACATCAGGTAATAGTGCCATGTAATAAGAAAATGGACTAAATTTTGTTTAGTTTCAAATTTGATATGCACAAGGGGTAAAAAGTGTGCTTCCTTGTACAATTTTCTCTATTGATTTCACTTCAAAACACGCTCACCTATTACCATATATACAATATATAAATGAATTTTTTTAAATTTAAAACCAAGCAAACATAATTAACCAGAGCTATTTTTGAGATATTTGATATTCTCCAAAATAATTGATAGTGCTTTTGACATTGGTCAATAATATTAATGATGCTTTCAACATCCTATTCCAATCATTGGGAGTCATTCTTGTCACTTCTACACACACATTTACATTGTCACTTTAAATTATTAAAGATGAGCGTTGAACAGTGTGTGGAGAACATTTATTTCCACAAGGAAAGTTTGTGTCTTTCGTGTTAGTGTTTTCAAACCCTTGAGTAAAATGCTGCTACAGTGAAAGCATCCAATGGTTGTTTCAGGGTCTTGAAAGATGGTTCATTTTCTAAGTGTTGAGTATCCCCCGTAAGGGTACCTACCCTTTGGGATCTTCCAGGCGGCCTTCGGGCTTTATTTCCTTTAGACTTTCTCCTTGATTTCCTTCGAACAAAATGTTCAAATGAATTCCTTTGGATAATTTATCCAAAGGAAATCTTCCTTGGTTTTGTCTTTTTTCAATGAAAATCTTCCCAAAGGAATTCCAACTTTGCTCACTTTTCATTGATCTTAACAAGTGACACGTTACGTTTCCCATTATGAAATAGGTGAGGACACTTGGCAACATCCGCTCGACTTATAGAAGCTTTTAGATACCTTTGAGAGTCTTGCAGAAGATGACACGTGGTGACTTCCATTGAGCTTTAGAAACTTTTGAGAGTCCTGTAAAACTCATTTGGATTTATGCAGATGATGACACATGGCACATTTTGCTTACTTTAGCAACTCACCTGGGGCCCACCACAATCCTTACTCAAATAGTGAAACAAAAGGAACAAACTACAGATATTGACACTTGGTGGCTTTTGTCAAGCTTTCCAAGGGACATGTGGCACATTCCATTGCTTTTTAAAAATAAATCATAATGTATCCCAACAAATGACACTTGGTAGCTTCCACTCTCAGGCTTTCTTTAAACTGTCAAACCATGAAGTGGTTGAACTTGATGAATTTTGACAAAGCGCTTGACTCTATAAAGCTTGCCGATGATGTTGAACCTTTAACCAGTTGAACCCTTACTAAAAAATCTTGAAAAGTGAGGAATTTGAAAGCTCAAAACAAAATTTTGGGAAGGAAAGAGATTATTTTAGTATGTTGAACCAAAATAGTTCACATGTTGTCCCAAAATAAGTAACAAATTTTGGGAACAACAGCTGGCTCTAGTTAGGGAACTTCCTTTAGTTGAGAACTTGGAATAGCTGAGGGTAGTAAAAACTAGAATCTCCAGTGCCTTGAAGTATGTCAGTGAGCTATGGAGTCATGCTACTCAATAAAGAAAGGCTCCAAAAAAAATGAAAATGATCAACACACAACAAAAACAAAGGCTATACAAATATACATATGTACATGTGAACTTATCTGATACTTCAAGAATTAAAGTGCTTCAGATGCTACCCATTGTGAGGTAGATAAAATGATGTGCCATCTTGGTACTTCAATAGGAAACTATTTTCACAGTTGAGCTCATGGATAGTGAATGGACCTCTCCATAGGGAATCAAACTTCCCATGCATCCCCCTTAGTTCTCTTCTCTTGTCCCATAACAGGACTTGATCTCCAATCTAAAAATCCCAAGTTTTTTCTTTCTGGTCGAAGAGCTTCTTTACCAGATTTTGATGTGCAGCAATTCAGTCCACCACCATAGTTTGCTGCTCATCTAGCTCAGTCAAGTGCATGATCCTCTTATCAATGGAGCTTTCATAAGTTTGATCCTCAATTGCCTTAGCCAATTTCAATGCTGGCAATTTCAGGGTGATTGGCATCTCAGCATTGAGCCCATAAAGAAGTTGAAAAGGAGAAATACCAATTGCCCTTTTTTATGTAATTTTATATGCTCACAAAGCATCAACCAATGCTTTATGCCATGTCCTTTGGTTGTCATCCACCAGCTTCTTGATGATAGTCACCAGGTTCTTGTTACTTGATTCAGTTTGACCATTCTCTTTCAGAAAGTAATCAGAAGAGTGAGAGAGGGTGATCCCATAGTGAAAATAGAACTAAGTAATCTCCTGAGAAGTGAAACAAGCTACATTGTCAGTGACAATATTGGTTAGGACCCCAAACCTAAAAATGATGTTCTCCTTGAGAAAATTGCACACTACTTCTGAAGTAGCATGTTTGGTTGGGATAACTTCCACCCACTTGGTGAAGTAATCTGTGGCTGTGAGGACATAATCATGTCCAACACTTGAAGATGGGTTTACAGCACCAATGAGATCAATGCCCCATTGCTGAAATGGCTCTTTTATGACCATTGGCTTGAAAGGTAGAGTAACTAACTTGGGTCTTCCAACAAATTGCTAGCATAATTCATATTTCCTTACCTATTTGTATGCATCTTGAAATAGAGTAGACCAGTAATACCTAGCTCTAAGAATCTTGTGAGTAGTTAAAATAGTAGAAAAATGTCCTCCACAGGCCAGATTGTGGAAGGATCTCAAAAGTTGATTCTATTGCTCTTTATCTATGCAACAAAGGAACACTCCATCAAGGCTCCTCTTGTACAGGCCATTGTCCTAGAGGACAAAATTGGCAGCTTTCATTTTGATAGTCTTCCTTTCCTTATAAGATAGGTGAGCAAGACATTCACCATAAGTAAGAAAATGAGCAATCCCTGAATACCACTCATTCATAGTGGAGACAAAAAAGATTGTTGGCATGTCTTCTGCTTCTTTTTCTTCATTCTCTATTCCTTCTAGCTTGTTATCAACAATTAACTAGCATAGGCCCTTTACACGCACCAGTTTCATTGGTTTGATGACTAGATCAAACTCTTAGATTTTTGCAATTCAATTGCCTTTTTTCATCTCAAACTCCTACTAAGTTAGTATAGATTTAACCGTGGTATCAAGAACTAAGGCAGTAATATGTGAATTCAGGATATAGAAGCAAAAATGCTTCACTGCCTTAACCACTACATAGGCATGCTTCTCCATGTTTGAGCACTTTAGCTCATGAACTTTAAAAGGACAGCTCATGAAAGAAATGGGAGATTCCCAATCTTCTTGGTTCTACTGAACTAGAATTGTTGAAAGTGTGTGTTCAGAAGGATAGCTATATATGGTAAATTCCTTGTTACAGTCTAGACAAACTAGGATTGGGGTGTGGGCAATAGCTATCTCGATATTTTGAAATGCCAATTAGCCTTCTTCAGTCTAGCTGAAAGCGGCTTTTCCTTCATCATGTTTACAATATGGTGAGTCTTTTCATCAAACTTAGGGATGAACCTTATTAATAAATTCACCTTTCTAAAGAAATAGTGAACAACAGTCTTACTCGTGGGTAGAGTAAGCTCTTGGATGGACTTGACTCTTTTTGAGTTAATCTTTATGCCTTCTCTAGATATAATGTGTCTGAAAATCTTCCCTTCTGTCACCCCAAAGAGACTTCTTAGGATTTAAAAAAATGCCATTCTAGTGGTAGCATTCCAGCACTTGTTGTAGGTGGTGGACATGATCCAGGTGATGCTTAAAAAAGACCATCAAGTCATCAAGATAAATGATAATGAACTTACCCATTTCATATTTGAAAGCAAGGTCCATTGCTCTTTGGAAGGTGGTGCCAACATTTATCAAGACAAAAGACATTCTCTTATAAATGAAGGTGCCCCAAGGTGTGGTGAATGTAGTCTTATGCTAGTATGCTTCACTAACTTTAACTTGATTGTATTCTGAGAAGCCATCTAGCATTGATAATATCTCTGAACTAGTCACTGTCTGAAGCACTTGATCCATGATGGGTAAGGGATAGTTATCCTTTAGGGATGGCTGATTCAGGTTCTTGAAATCCACACAAAGGTGAATTTCACCATTCTTCTTCCTCATGGGGACTATGTTGGCAATTCATGTGGAATGATGGATTGGGAAAATTATCCTAGCATTTAGCATTTTCTATATTTCAGACAGAATAGTGCCTGATATCTTCATACTGTACTATCTGAATTTTTACTTGTAAGGTGTTGAATCACTTTTGAGAGAAATCTCATGGCAAATTTCTTTAGGCCTGAGTGACTTCAGATCATCATATGAGTATGCTAGGACATCTATATATTAGTTGAGTAGAGTAGTGAACTTGAATCTTTCCTTAGGAGTGCAACATTTTCTAATGTTCACCATCTTCGTATCTCTCTTGCTGTTTAAATTCACTTGATCAAACTCTTGGGAGGAGCTTAAATTTATCTGCTACTATTTGATGAATCTGTCATGTTTGTTAAAAAACTTCTCAAGGAAAACTAGGCCTTTTGGGATTTTATTCCCTTTGAGTTTTAGGAACTCTTTACCTGCATCTATATTGGATTCAGGGATTGATTCAAACTTTTGAGGCTCATCACCTTCAAAGTGCAACCGTTTAAAGCTATCTTTTTGCTCTAGAAAGGCAATGATCTAGTTGTCTTTGTTAAACACCTACCAATGACTAGTATTATTAGGTACACTTGATCAAAAGACTAGTTCAATAGTGTACCTATCTCCTTAAAAGTTAGGGTGAGGGACTAGAAGAGTTGCTAAAATAGTGAATGCATCAGCTCTATTATTGAATTTCTTAGGTATGGTAGAGATGCTGAAAGCATCAAAGCATTCAAGTTGATTCCAGACTAGATTTTGGTAGTGGTATAATCTTTCATTCTTAGTTTGATACAAGTTCCTCACTTGACAAACCACTAGTTCAACATCTCCTTTGGCATGAAGGAGTTTGATGCCTTTTTTACGAGTAGCCTTTAATCCAAGTAAGAATGATTCATACTCAGCTATGTTATTGGTGTTACTAAACTACAACTTATATAATGAAAGAAAAATATCTCTTTGAAGAGATGTTAACACAACCCTAGCTCCTGAATCGGCAGAGGAGTAACTACCATCAAATTCTAGAATTCATACCTCATTTGATATTGATTCTTCTTTGGATTATTCTTCGTTTGGAAAGGGAGATTATTCTACACTTACATTGTGCTCCACCAGTTCTTTTGTTGTTCCAGCTAAACATATTTCCAAGTTGACACCTTCAAGAGCTTCAACAGGTGCTTTATGAACTTCTTCCATGGACATAAAGTAGTTACCCATGCCTGAAGACTTAAACAAAATTTGAGCTTTAGGTGCTGATGATTGGGTGACCACATATTTTACTTCTTTTTTTAGGAGCAATCTTTTCATAATGCCTTTGACTAGAATCCTCACCTCAGATAAGTTCATGCTCAACTCGCCACCAACATCTTTGCATAAATTTTGGCCAAGAAGGATGCCATATGATGTTGGGATGTCAGCCACTAGGACAATCATCTTGATTCTTCTATCTGGGAATGCTGCAAATGTGAATTGAGTGTCCTTGATTTTTCTCAGTAGTGGGACTTGTTTGTTCTCTATAGAGAAACATCTCCCAGATGTCTTGGTCAGTGTGAGACCAAGGGATTCTTCCACTTTGGTAGGCATGGCATTGTCTGAAGATCCAAAAAAAATGATGTAATTGCTCAGCTTATGACTGTTTATCAATAGGGAAACATAGAAAGGCTCTATTTTCCTAGGGGCAATAGGAGGAGTAATGACAAGGTTGTTTGGGATAGACATGTTCCTTAGGGGATCATGAGTTACCTTCTTATCTTCTTGTCTTGCTGGGATGGTTTGGTTCTTTACGCATTGAACTAATTTATCCAATTGATTAGGATTGGACTACAGGAATTCAAATTTAGACATTTGAATTTTAGTTTTCTTGACATGATCGATTATGTCAAAGGTCTTAAATTAACTAGGAACAGAGGATGGGAGTTCCTCCTTTTGATTTTTGGAAGGGGAAGGACTGGTCTACGAATTTGAAGTAGAATGTGTAGGCAAGTTAGGAGCACTTACTTTTTTAGCAATCACGGGGTCATTTGGCTAGAAAGGTAGAGTGGTTCCCCACTTAGCAATTGAAACTTCTAGTCGAGTTTGCTCCTCTGACTTTTATTTATTATCTTGTTGGACTGATTGATTTTTGGATCGGGTGAACATAGCATATGATCCCTCAACTACTTTACCTTCACTTTTGGGTTCATCCTGATAATTCAAGAAACCAATGTTGGAGTTGTCAGCTAATTCTTCTTCTCCTTCTATGAAGAGATTAGCATCATCTTCTTGATTTAATTTAGGCTGGAAAGAGAAATCTGATTTTGCTTCAAAGTATCCCACTGCTGAATTGGTTAGAGGCACTTTAATTTCCAGGTTATTCTTTTGAGGGGGAGGAAGACAATTTTCTTGCCCCTAGTTCCTAGAAACATTGCCTTGGTATGCCTGATTAGGGAATGTCCTCCTTGGTATATCTCTATACAGAGGAGTAGATGACATACCTTGCACCATTTGCTTTCTAAGAGCAAGTAATTCATTGACTAGTTTCTGCACCATTGGATCAGTGGTAGTTGTAGGTAAGTATTCAGAGGATGAAAAGGATTTACCTTTATTAGGGTCTCTCCTTATCTTTCCTACCAAGATAAGGTCATCTTCTACCTCAGTAGCCAAGTCTTGAGCAACAAAAAGGTCTATGTGTCCAACACGTTTCAGCCAAAAGCTCACTTCAGGTAGTTGTGAGTTGATGAAGAAGCATTTTAGGTTCTCAGGTGTGGGCCGAGCAATTATAGGAATCTGATTCCTCAGCTTGTCAAACATTGCAATGAAATCCCTCATAAGTTCATGAGGTCCTTTCTTCATCTATGTGAGCTGGGCCAGTAAGACATGTGCATCTTCTATAGGCTTGAACCTGGCTTCAAATTTAGCTTTAAGAGTATTTTAGTCAGTCATTGTTTAAGCTTGTAGATGGTAGAACCAGTCTATTGTAATGCCTTGTAGTGTTTTCATAAAGAGCCTGATTGTTATGTCTTCATATTCTACTCCAATTATTCTTGCCCCTAGTTCCTGGCAACATTGCCTTGGTATGCCTGATTAGGGAATGTTCTCCTTGGTATAGCTCTATACAGAGGAGTAGATGACATACCTTGCAACATTTGCTTTCTAAGAGCAAGTAATTCATTGACTAGTTTCTACACCATTGGATCAGTGGTGGCTGCAGGTAAGTATTCAGAGGATGAAAAGGATTTACCTTTATTAGGGTCTCTCCTTATATTTCTTACCAAGATAAGGTCATCTTCTATCTCAGTAGCCAAATCTTGAGCAACAGAAAGGTCTATGTGTCTAGCCCATTTCAGCCAGAAGCTCACTTCAGGTAGTTATGAGTTGATGAAGAAGCATTTTCGGTTCTCAGGTGTGGGCCGAGCAATGATAAGAATCTAATTCCTCAGCTTGTCAAACATTGCAATGAAATCCCTCATAAGTTCATGAGGTTCTTTCTTCATCTGTGTGAGTTGGGCCAGTAAGACATGTGCATCCTTCTGTAGGCTTGAACCTGGCTTCAAATTTAGCTTTAAGAGTATTTTAGTCAGTCATTGTTTAATCTTATAGATGGTAGAACTAGTCTGCTGTAATGCCTTGTAGTGTTTCTACAAAGAGCCTGATTATTATGTCTTCATATTCTACTCCAATTATACCACAGGCTATACTGAAGGCAATAATATATTCATCATGGTGAACTTTCCCATCACCAAAGAATTTGGGGAAGTTCTTTCTTGAGCTGCATGGAAGTTCATGTAGAGGTGGAGTAAGTTTCAGTGGACCAAAATAGTTACCCCAGGGGCCTTGAACTACCATGATGGGATTCTAAAAAAGAGGGATGACAAATCTGGGTGGAGTATGGATAGGTAAAACTCTTCTAATAGTAGAAAAAGTAGCTCTACCTTGTGTTGGTGTCCTGGTACAGGTAGGAAGAACACTCTTGGATCTTTGAACTTTAAGTTAGGGAGGGAATTAATCAAAATTACCTTGCTGCACCAACTCAAAAAAAAGATCAACAACACTTTGGGCTCTTTGTCTTCTAGTATAGATGGAGTTGCTAGATTGTAGAATAAAAATAGGAAAGAATTGGCCCTACTTCAGCTTGAAGCCTGAGGCTTCAAACTGCATGTTCTATCCCCAATAGCTCTGGTTTTGCAGACTAGATAATATAATGGAGATGGAGGAAGATGGTAAGGCTATAATGATAATGGGTAAGACACAGAATGGAGTCACCAGAGTCTATAATGGATAAGGGTAGGGACTAATTCAATCTAAAACTTGAGGCTTAGACTGCACGTTCATCCCCAGCAGAGTTGCCAAAAATTGTTGGGTGAATATTTTGTCACCAATTAACTGATGAGCAAAATAGGTCTCTTTAACCAAAACATAGGGAGATTAGTCATCTAGATGTATAGGTTTACCACATCAAAAGGAGACAAATCTCTCCTCTCATCAAGTGGAGGTTCCCTTATAACTATGAGGAGCTATATACTATATATATATATATATATATATATATATAGAAAATAACACTTAGGGGTAGGGTATCACCATCCATCTCTCTTTTTTTAGATATGATGCTTACACACAAAGGAGAAATCCTAGTGAAGACATTGAAGGCACTTCTCTTTTTTTAGAAGTGGTCTTGCAGAAAATAGTAGGAGTTCTTTCAGGTACTAATAGGTAACTAGTAATAGGGGTGTAGTAACCAGCAGCCTAAAATGTAGCACAAAGTCTCCACCTTGACTACCCAAGAGTGAAATACAAAGGACAATGAGGGCACAAAGTCATCCTAAGGTCCTTTACATAGGAACAAAAAACAAACACACACTGAAGACAACTATGACAGCATAAAGTTTGAAAGTAACTAGCTTCAGGACACCTTCCTTATCACTTCCACTAGCTCTGCTTGTTAAATTGAATAAACAAGAATATATTTAGAAAATAAGCATAAGAACAATCTCCTAGAATGATACAAGCTATAACATCACAAAGTCTAAAAGTAACTTGCGTTCTGATTCAAACAAAGAAATATGATGAATACTCTGAGCTCAAAGTCTCAGTAATGCCTTTCAATTTGGGCAGAGTTTTTCTTTGAGTAACGAGAAGATCTCTTTCTTTCAAAATAAGAGATTACATTATATAGCATCTAAGAAAGGCCTGGCACTTTATTCCATGGAATAGCCCATGCTGCATTCAATGCTTTGAATGCTTTTTTAGTTTTGTCAAGGGACCATATTGGAAAAGGGTGGCTACTTTAACTGTGGCATGTCAATTCATCTCAAATATCTTCTCCTGGGCCTGAATCATCTAGTTTATCTCTTGCTATCTACACATCTATCTACTTCATCTTTAATCCAAAGGATACAAATAGGCCATGCCTTCAATGTTTTCCAGTCAAAATATCTACTTTACAGATTGTTGCACCTACTAGAATAACTACAATGTACATATTTTGGCCCCTCCCCCTTTCTACTATGATTTGAGCCCTCGAGCTATTTTTTCCCCTTTTTAGTTCATTTGGTTCTTCCTCTTAGCGATTCTTTCTTTCACCCTGAAGATCTTTGAATGCATTCAGGTTCGTGCTTAAGCCTGTAAAGATCAATAGCTATTTCATTGTCATAGATTTGGCATCTTCAAGTCCATCATCGTTTGAAAGCCAACGGCTAGTTGGTTGTCCTAAATTTGATAGTTGCGAGCCCATCATCCTCCTTGACAATTCTCTTGTGTCTTTTTCACTTGCTTTGGCCACTTTTCACTAATCTTAACAAGTGACAGATGTTATTTTCCACTGTGAAACAGGCAAAAACAATTGGTGACTTCCTCTAGGCTTTACAAATGACACGTGGTGACTTCCACTACTTTTTACAAACACATATTAAAACCATCTGCAGTTGCCACGTGGTGCCCTCTACAGAACTCTGAGAGAAGCTTATAGAAAGAAGCTTTATAAGAAACTTAAAATGCAGACATAGACACTTGTCACACTCTACTGAGTTATAATGGGACACATGCTGTTAGGTTGTGGAGCTAAAAGCTTCACTAATGTAGACACAGAGGAGGTTACAGAAGGGTTACAGAGTGTTATTGTCATCGACGTCGGTCAGGCCAACTGACGTCAGTAGGGAGGAGATAGGAAGGCAATCGACGTCGATCAGAAGTTGACCAGCGTTGGCGACCCCCAGGCAGATAGGGACCGACGTCGATCACCTGTGTGGTTTGACTACGAGTATATTACGGGCAGTTAGTTGATGAACCAAGTGTTTGCATGTTTAGAGCCAATTTTAGACTAGAAGTTGTGGATCTAATTATTTTAATTAGGTGTCTAAGTATTGTTTGCATGAGATCTATTTAAGAGACTCATTGGTTGTATTGTAAACTTGTGCTAGAGAGTAAGAGAGCAATATTATAAGCTCCTTCTGTGTGTGAGGTGAGCAATGGTGTGTTCCTCCTAGTGCCACAGTACTAAGTGTGGGTGCTAGATTGGAGAATCAGTAGGGTTCTTCATGTATGTATGATCTTGGTCATCAGGTGAGCATGGCTTCTATAGGAGATCTACATGGTAAGTAAGATCATTGATTTGTAGGTGTATGTGTGTGCAAGGTCAAGGTTCACAGGTGTGCAGAACTAGATTGATTTGCAGGTGTGCAAGATCAGAGAGGATAGCAACACAACAAGGAGCAAAATCAGGGGGGATCTACTTGAAGTACGTTGAGTACTTGTGGAGTGCGTGGAGCACTTGTGGAGTGCATGGAGCATAGGTGTAAGGTGAACACCAACTCAGTGTTTGAGTTGGGTGTTGGGACCTAAGAGAGAGAGCTTTGAGGAGAGAATTACTATTCACTTGAGGTGTGGGAAACTTCTGAAGAGGTGGTGGAGAAGAAGTGGCATCTTATTCATTGTATTCTTTTCTGTATGAGTATTAATACAAGTTGTGTATTGTCTCTCATATCTTGTGTTATTTCTGAATTCTAGTTACTTGTTGATTCTAGTTATTTCCACATATTAAGTTGCTTGGTAATCAATTGTGTGCTTCTAGTTATTCATCCCAACACATGCATGTTCGACAAAGCTTTAGATACCTTTGAGAGTCTTTTGGAAGATGACACATGGTAACTTCCGCTGAGTTTTACTAGGGACACATGGCATCTTCTACTGCACTTTGAGGCTTGATCTTTCCCAAAGGGAACTTGCCCTTCAAGGTCTTGAAAGATGGTTCATTTTTTGAGTGTCAAGTTTCCCCCGCAAGGGTATCTACCCTTCAGGATTTTTTGGGTGGGCTTCGGGCTTTATTTCCTTCAGACTTTCTCCTTGATTTCCTTCAGACAAAATATCTAAAGGAATTCCTTCAGACAATTTGTCCAAAGGAAATATTCCATGGTTTTATCTTTTTCCAATGAAAATCTTCCCAAAGGAATTCCAACTTTTCTTGATTTCCACTAATCTTAACAAGTGACACATGGCATTTCCCATTATGAAACAGGCAAGGACACTTGGCAGCATCCTCTCAACTTATAGAAGCTTTTAGATAACTTTGAGTCTTGTGGAAGATGACATGTGGCTACTTCCACTGAGCTTTAGAAACCTTTGAGAGTCCTGCAGAACTCATTTAGATTTATGTGGATGATAACACATGGCACATTTTGCTTACTTTAGAAACTCACTTGGGGCCCACCACAATCCTTACTCAAATAGCGAAATGAAAGGAAGAAACTATGGATATTGACACTTGGTGGCTTTCTTCGAACTTTACAAGGGACACATGGCATGTTTCACTTCTTTTAGAAACAAATCATAATGTATCCCGGTAGATGACACTTGGTAGCTTCCGCTCTCAAGCTTTCTTTGAATCATCGAACCATGAAGCGATTGAACTTGAAGAATTTTTACAAAGTGTTTGAATCTATAAATCTTGCCGACGATGTTGAACCTTGAACCCATTGAACCCTTTATTGAGAAATCTTGAAAAGTGAGGAATTTGAAAGCTCAAAACAAAATTTTGGGAAGGGAAGAGATTATTTTGGTCTACTGAACCAAAATAGTTCACATGTTGTCCCAAAATAAGTGACAAGTTTTGGGAACAACAATGTCAAGAGTATTTTTCTTCATATATTTGTTTTTTATTTCCTAACTAATTTTTTCAATTTTTTTTGAAACCCTAGAAAAAGTGCGTTACATTTAGCGTCACATTTGTTGTTAGTCCCTAATTTTATTTATTCATTTTCTAATTGCAGAATTTATGTTCTTTTGGTAGAGGGTGATGACTAGCAAGGGATAAGGATCATATATTTCTTTTGGTAGAGGGTGATGATGTAGTATGTACATTGACCAATACATAATGGTGGTAAATTTATTGGTAGGGATTGTTAGTACTATTTGTAGCAAATGATCCTAGTTTTGTACCCTAGCATAGGGTGAAGTAGATTGATATGGAGATGGAGTACATGGTGATGGAGGATGTTTAGATAGAGGAAGGAAACATCTTACAACATATCCTTCACCACATCATACATCATATAAGATTGATGTAGATTCCCTTGTTATTATAAATTTTATTACTTCTCTATCTAAGCATGAGTAATTACATGATTATTCATAATTTTTTGTTAGTTGATATTTTGAAAACTGGTTTCTAATGTTTCATATAATGTTGTACCACATGTGACACATATTGGTTGATTATGTTAGATGGGGACATCTATAAGCTGACCTAGAATGTAGGTAATGACATAGTGGGTAGTAGCTTGGTTGAATGAGTTGTTTAAATTAATGATTTATCATATATTTTAGTTTTCAGTGAGTTATGATTTACAAGTGAAACCTTATATATGACCAACCCCTACTCATTATTATAATTTACCTAGGGATTTTGTTTAGTAAATTTGTAATTTTTAATCTAAGCACACACATATTATGGACAAAATTAGAATGCTTTCCATCCATATCAATAGATATATGTCATAGTCATGTAATCACATGTAGTAGTGGGATGAGATGTTCCCTTGACTTTTTAGTCTGCAGGGTTGGTTATTACTAATAGTTAAGATGATGAGGATGTCCCCATCATTGATTGATAGTTATATACTATATAACACACTCATTTATAAAAAATTAACACATGTTAAAAAACATCTTGTGTGTTTCTGTACATACATACATACATATAGGCACACACACATAGAAGAGTTTTTTACATGTGTTATTTTTTTTATAAATGATTGTGTTATATGATTTAATTTTTGCAATTATGAATTATTTAATTTGATCTAAAAGGTTACAAAAATATATATGTATATTATATTTACAACATCCTTTTTATATTAGTATTCATGCTTGTTAGTATCATGTATGTGATAATGTTACTCAAAACTAGTTTCCAAAACTTTTGGAAAAGTAAAATCATTTTAATTTGGTTGGATAATATTTTATTAATTTTTTAAATTGTTTTACTTCATGTTGCTTTAATACTCTATTGACTTGCAATTTTTGTTGATCTCTAGAAACTTGATTCGATTTTTTCATCCATACTTATTTTCAAGAAGATATAGATACAGTTGTAACATGTAATTTTGGAACATCAATAACTAAACCTTTTTTAGTATCACCTCTATCATGATATCAAATGACCAATGGTTCTTATGTATGAATATTGTGATATAATTTGGTCAAGGTAGAATGTAAATTATAAGGACTTATTCTAGTTTTTTTAATTCAATGGCAAATAGGCAATTCATTCATTTTTTAGGAATGTCTTATGATGTCTTTGTCTTCTTTGAATAACCACTAGAAGATGCAGGAGAAGAAGAATTTGTTGTCTTATTCTATGTAATAAATGTCATTTATTCTATGTAGTAAATGTAAGCTTTTGTCATAAAACATAATTATCATTATCATGATGTCCATTAATACCATGGTAATTTTAAAATGATTAGCCATTTATATTCTCAAACATTGATGTGGATGATAGTAATTCAAAGAATGGTAATCATTTTCCTATCCAATATTGTAATTAATATATCATGTGGTTGATCTATAAGGCAATCAATTTGAAGTGGTTGTCTCTAAGTAAGAAGAACATAATTTTACTATCAGATATATTTTGAAAATATATTATTTTCCCTTGTTTAAAGTTTATAGTGATTATTCCTTGTTTTGAACATCTGTTTTAGGAAAGAACTAGGGTATAAAATTTTAAATTTGTTGATAGAAACCTCTTTTGTCAATTCTTTCTTTTTATAGGATTATTTTTAATATTTTTTTCCTTTTAGAGAAGATGAATTGTGTTAAACATTTTGATTACTAGTTTGTCTCTTCCTTACATTAGTACTAACTAGATCACATAAATATTGGTGAAAATCCATATATAGGTTTTCAAAATAAATGTAAGGTTTGAGTAATGCTCCTTCTCTAAGTGGAGAAAGAAGACTCTTACTAAATATGAATTGTATTTACAAATCTGAGGTTTGATATGTCAAAGATTTTAAATCATTATTGAATCATATAATGTAATCTCTAATGGGATCTTCATGACCTTGCTTTAAATATTGTAAATATTCCAATGTTAATTTAGGCATTTCATGGTTATGATAATGTAATAACTATACATGTCTTATATCTTGTTGAAGGTAGGTGAAGGACTATTAGGAAGACTATAAGACCAATGTAAACCATATTATGTTAGATTACTTTGGAAATAATTTTACAATATCCATCCATATTTTTTCCAATGAAAATATCATACATATTTTGTTAAATGATTCACAGGATCTCCACAAGCATCAAATAAAGGAATCATAGGAATGACAAACTCTATTGGATATGGATAGTCAAATACATTTTGTGTGAGATGTTTATCTTTATAAAATTAAATTATATGTAATGTTATCATAATATGATAAAAATTTAAAATTAATATTCAAAACATGGTTTTAAATGTTTCCTATAGCATCTATCAGGGACATAGTATAGCAATAGTTTTAGTTTGGATAGGTGCAATCATAGGTTGTAATTTACCTTCTAATTGAAACATAGGTATGATATATTAATCACTAGTGTCATTCAATTTTGAGACAACATCATTGCATAATTTGGAAAATTTTCACATAGGATCATTCATATCACATGAATTTTATAAATAATAAATCCTAACACTTAGAATATCATGAATATTTGCATGTATAATTAGACTATCACATTATTTTTTAGAGGAAAAGAATTAAATATTTTGTTCATGTGCATCTATTTATATTTATGAAGAGAGAGAAGGTATATCAAAAAAAATTCTGAAGAGAAAACATGATAATCATAATCTACTTTTGTAACATTTATAGTATCTAGAGAGAGAAAATAAGAATCAGATTTGACTATTATAAATTTGGTATTATGTAGAGAGAGAAAATAAGAATCAAATTCTAATTTTATATCATTTACATTATACAAAGAGAGAAAAGGAGAATCACATTATGATTTTATATCATTCACATCATCTACAAAGAGAAATAAAAATGAGTTTTGAATTTTGTAACATTTGCATTATCTATATACAAGAAACATTTATGCATGCAAAATCAATGTTATAAGAATTTTGATTTAGGCATTTTTTTGTTCTTATGAATTTTTTTCTTATAATAATTAATTTTATGAAATGTAATAGAAAATGATAAGTGATGTGTATATAAAGTAAATAATCTTCATATTTTATTTCATGCAACATGGGAGGAGTAGGAATATGTGCATTAATTTCTTATGTTCCTCTTGTTCTAATGTATCAATAAAACAAGATTCTAAAAAATGATTATGAGATCTATACTCTAATATTTAGGAATTAATATATTCATGTCAGGTTCAACAATATGTATTATCAAAATTTGAAATTAATTTGTGTATTAACTCTTATTAAAATATAATGAATACAATTGTAGCAAAATCTATATAAAAATTACAACTAACGTAACATAATAAAAGTAATAAAATATATGGTATATGATCGAATGAAAGAAGGATAAATATGAAACAAATAATAATAATTATATGATTTATTATTATATATTAATTTTATATGATTAAATGATGGCTGGAAATGACCAACTGATATTGATCATATAAGTGCACAAGAATTATGACAACAACTATTGAGGGTCAAGATCAACTGATAGGGACAAGATTGACTACCCCTACTCTCCTTTATAAATCAATTTTATGTTCTTTAAAAATTAAGATAAATTATGGTATAGTTTCCTTCGCTATTTCAAATAGCCTTGTGTGCATAAATTTGGCCTTTAGGTGCTCATAGATGATTTGTAAATGACTTATTTAAAGTTGAATCCCTAATATGGCTTGTAATAGTTGAAAACCTACAAAGATAAAGGGGGGAGTGTAATCAGATGATCTAACCAAATCACCCCATGATTATTGATTGATTCCTACATATCTAATGCTTAAGAAAAAAATCAAGCCCATGTAGTTCTCCCACTTAGAGTTCTTTGTGCGATTATGTACCTTTTACTATAATTATGCATTTTGAGATGACGTAAATACTTGATAATGATTTGATTTAAATTGCATATAATAGACTATTGACTTGGATATGGACTACTTTAAATGATTAGAATTATATGTTTGAAGAATAAGGAAGCTTTGATAAGTATGAAATAGTGTAAGTGTGCCTCAATATTTAAATTTACATGTTGTAAAATAAGTGAATTTCATGTGATTTTATAAAAATCTAAAATGGGAAAATCTCACTCTACCTATCCTAAAGTTATAGACAAAATTATATGGGAGGTCTAAATTTGAAAAGTAGCCTTTGCTAATGTGAAGGATAAGATCAACCCATAGGGATCAAGGCCGAATTCCAATATTGACCCATACTGGTCAATCCTATCTTTAAGGGTAATATCTAAAAATTATGAACTAGGACATGTCTATGTATATATGATTAGATCGATTTAAGTGATTAAGATAATTTTATAGGTGTAATATAGAAACTTAAAAATGGATAGGTTCGTATAGGTGCTTAGAATAGAGTGTGGTGGATAAATAGTTCTAGATTAAGTGCTCAAGTCAATTAAACATTAAAATAATCCAAAACTAGCACTATCAAGTATTCATGATCATATTTGAGTGATTACATTCAAACCCTTTAGTCCAAAAATGAAATTACTAGAGTAAAATGAAAGGTATACCTGAATGTGTAAAACATATTTTTATTTTGTGATAAAACTCCAATCATGAAAGGTGTTTCATCGAAAATTCCATGATGATGTAAAAGTAGTTAATGTCCATATGTGAAATTGAAAACTAAAATGTAACTTGAATTTTATAAGATTGAAAAAATCAAAGAAGAAATACACATGTATGTGTGAAACCAAAGTTGATATTATATATTTCGTTTAAGATGATGTTTCATAGATATAATAGGGAATTTGTGCTTCCAATGATTGATGTGGATAAATTAGTTCCTTAGTTGAACCAAATGAAAAATTAGTGTGATCAAACCCCAATTTGGATCAAACATGAATAGAAAATAAAACCCATTAAGGGATGCAAAAAAATCTATTTTTTATGTTAGTATTTATAACCCCAAAAAAAAATAAGTTATAATTCACAGTGGATTCATAGGCTATAATAATGGAGGGAACTAAATCTATAAGTTATGCATTATGAACTCTAGTTGAGTCAACCACTTTAGATGGCTTATAGATTCAATTGTCACTTTATTCCTCAGTTCATGTATGCATGATCAAAAGAGCATGGAATACATTTGTGCTTCTACCATGACCATGAATAGTAAATAGTATTGAAAACATGGCATGATTTTATATCATGTCCTCATTGATAAATGGAAAATATGTAATTGTATGTAGAGGCAAATTTGTAAATTTTGTTTGAACCTTGAAAATTAATATGTATCATTCACTCAAAATTTTATGAATTTTTAACATGTTCTTATAATGTGAGTGCATATGCATGGCAGATGCCCCGATAATCTATATAACTAATTGGTTTATTTTAAACAATATTATGTACCAAAAATTGATTTTTTATCTTGGAAGCTTATCTCATGTATGAAAATCCTATTGAATTTCCCCCCTTTTGAGGTTATGGAATCTATATTTTAAAATTCACTCATATCAAAATAAAATATAATTGTATCATGTGTATCAATATGTAATCATTTAATATTGTAGAATATGTGAAATGTATGTCAACATAGTAAGATATGTACCATTTAAACCATTTATGTAACATATAAGGCAAGGCCTAAAATATCAATTGTAGATAAATGTATTAATGAATCTCATATTAGTAGTTGTAATATAAGTGTAATCAGTATCTAGTGCTTGATATAGATCATAGAAGTAATTAAACTTAACAAGATCAACAAGCACACAAACACAAAAAGCACAATTTCATTCAACAAGGCTAATGGCCACATACAAGGGGCATGTTCAAATGTCACAAAGTGACAAGGGACACAAGTAATGGACATGTTCAAGTGTTGTATAGACCAAAAAATGATATCATGGATATAATAGAGAAATTACACACAAGGGATAGGGGCAATACATAATACATAGGCATAGTTTAATTTAGAATGTAAAATTTATAGCATCAATAGAGAATTTAACTATAAATATATTTTACACCATGTATATTCAATGTGATCATATCCTAGCAAATATGTTAACTATGTATACAATGTAAGATAGAGATGTTAGAAATACATTTGTAAAATGTATATAGATTAATAGTATCAGAGTTATAGAATGGTAACACATGTATATATTGTAACCTTTGGACAAGATGACCTTGATTTAGCATGGCCATTGGGTAGAGGCAAGTCCAACATATTAGTGCACGTGAAATTACATATCCTGCAATTAGAGGAATTTAATTTGATTACAAAGTGTAAACATGTAATTTAATTTTCAATGATGGAATCCACAAGAGTAGTTTATTTGAACACCAAAGGCATGAAACTTTTATTTTGTAAATGATCATTGATTTTTTAAATGGTAGTACTATGAAACTATTACATAAATGGAATTTAAAAGTAGCTTTCAAATGTCTTAACAATAATTTGATTATCATGAATGTATGGATTATGAAAAACTTGTTTACATAATTCTTTAATAAAGAAAGGAATCGGTAAGAAACCTTTCAGGTTTATTACATGAAGAATTTTTAAAAATATCTAGTCTATTTTTTTGGTACTTATCGAAGGGTTCTTACATCACATTATAGGTAGTTGTACACCATGGCCTAAGCATATTGCATCCAAATACAATAAGTATGCCTCATCTAACCCCATATTTTATATACTCTAAAATTCCCATCAATATTATAATTCATTCATGTGTATGGTGACGTGTCAGTTATTCAAGATAATAATTAATCATTTTCATTGAGAATTTTCATGTTTTAGTAAATAAATCATGTTTTAAAAGTATTTATCATTTTTATTGTGATTATTTTTTTAGTAACAATAATTATCAACATGTTTTTTAATCTAACCTATAACCATTCATATCATGCCAATAAATTTATAGTCTTCATCCAAAATTATACAATCCCATCCACAAAATTGTATAGTTCCTATATTTTCCCTAAGCCTACAGGGTTTTAGTCAGACCCCAAAAATATAATAACTATATAGTTTTACCTAGAATTATAGAGTTTTATTTTGACCACCAAAATTCTTATTTATCTGTATGTATCAC
>JARHVA010005502.1:917500-942500 GCA_037957365.1 Torreya grandis | reverse complement strand
ATATATCTATCTGGGATACAACACCCTGTCTATTGTTGGGGTTCCATATAGATTTATAGGGATAAATAGATATAAAGGCACTAGTGGTGGCATATATATATATATATATATATATATATATATATATATATATATATATATATATATATATATATATATATATATATGATAGAATAGACTAGTTTATTTCACTCTTCTTGATGCAAAAGCTAAACACCTAACCCTGATGGATGGGAGTTCAAAATAGTTGAGAGGAATGTCAAAATACCAAATATAAGAATTGAATCACCCTCTATTTCTTTAATCTTCACTATCTATTGGAATGGCTTATCACTGACTAGAATATGAATAAATATAGTTGGTCCAATCTCACCACTTGAGGAGGTAACTAGAGTAAGAGTTAACCCTAGTCTAGAATATGCACTACCAAATAAAGGAGTTTAAGTTATTTATATGTATCTGGCAAAACCTAATATTCATCAGGGTTTAAGGTTGTGTTATAATGTTTTATAGGAATCCATAACTAGAATATGTGCTACATTCCTTGGTTTCATAAGTTTAAGGTGAGTCAGTAAGATTAAGAAATGGCATTAGCTTGACTTGGTTCCATCCTTGGTGGCACACCCTAGATACCCCACTCTAGTTTTATACTAAGAATGAGAGGGAGTCAAGAGGTACTAAGATAAAGAGGGTTCTAAACTGACTAAAATATTGGAGTTATTAATCTCTAAGTCTAGGCATAAATGTCACTAATCAAAATATAGATAAGCATGTGCACACACACGTGCACATCTAAATGCACATGCACATATACACACGTGCGTGTGCACGCATGCTCTCTCTCTCTCTCTCTCTCTCTCTCTCTCTCTCTCTCTCTCTCTCTCTCTCTCTCTCTCTCTCTCTCTCTCTCTCTCTCTCTCTCTCTCTCTCTCTCTCTCTCTCTCTCTCTCTCTCTCTCTCTCTCTCCTCTCTCTCTCTCTCTCTCTCTCTCTCACACACACACACACACGGACTTAGGTATGGATTAGTCAAGATAGAGATAGGGTAAAATGATAGAGATATAACCTAAGATAACATAGATGAAATTTATATGTAATATTATGGGATGGAGCATACATGAATGTATTGATCTATATCCACAGATACATCTAGTACTTAGTGAAAATATAACATAAAATATGATTTTTTCTTTTCACTTTTAACTATCTAGAATTGGAGTCATCTTTCATATATTAAATAAAAGGAAATAGAAGAGTTGGTTTATGGGTTGAACTTCCTAGTAACTCTTTCACCCCAACGTTAGTGTAGACCTAGATATTTACTTTCACCAATGAGGAAGTGGGAGATAGATAGATATATAGATAGGAGTAGGTTAACCCAGTAACCCCATCCATTGATATAGAGATAGAGTTAGTCTCACCTTATGATTTCCCTTCCATGACTATTCATATCATTAAAATAATATAAACAACCTAGATTATGATATCATATAGTCCCAATTTTGGTTCCCTCATTAATGAACCTTAACATGCATATGTGCTAATCCAGATAGGTAAGCTCGAGCATACATGTTAGTATGTATGATCATGTACTCATCATCCACCATACTGTATTATTTTATTTCCTAACAATCCCACTAACCAATATGTCATACACTAGTATTCCCATTTTAAATATGTTCCCATTCACTCACTTACCATTCACTTTCTAACCCATTATGTCGATGCACTTCCTTGACCCTTTTGGATACTTTATCTCTCTCTCTTTGTAGATAGGTCATATGATAAAGAACATGACCTTTAGACCATAATTGAATTCTCCCACCTATATATATATCTACTCATTGAACCATAAATTTGGATTTGGAACTCCCTTGATGACTAAGAAATTACACCATCAATGGACCAATTATTTGAAAATTTGAAATCAACCTTCCCTTCCTAGATATAGAATATAGGGATGCTTTACCTAGATCATATTCTCATATTATATCCATGGTTTACATTGTAATGTTAATGCCATTATAAGTGGTGTTATTCCCATATCATAACCATGTTATTCTGGGTGGTGTCATTCCCATCTCATAATCATGTTATTCCTAGTGGGTCAACAAAAAGGATATAATATGGATTTAGGCTAAATTCTTTAATAATTTGTGGGATTTTATATCAATGGTTTGATCATTATGTATAAGTGACAATCCTATATAATTTGGATAATATCATACATGTAGTCGTGATATGGTCTTGTAGCTTTTATGAGAATTGCTCACATAAATTCACTGGAAAAAAGGGATAGAAGCATTATCTCTCTATTAACTACGCAACATGAAACATATATAAAAAATACATCATGGGGTTATTGGGAGATAGCATTTATGACTTTACCTCAAATAGTTTATGATAGATATCGATTGAGTATAACACTCAAATAATGACTAAAGGTAGGATCAAGTCATTTATGTATCACCCACCTCCCATAAATAGATAGATAGGTTGATTAATGGGTCAAATTTATATATCTATATGGAGAAGATAAAGATAACATTTATACACTCAATCAAACCATCAACCATTTATAGAAAAAGGGATAACATTTATACTCTCGTAATCTAGAGATAAAATCTTTGTTCTATAGATCAAAACCACTTGATTTAATCTCTATATAATACGATTGTGAACTTATTTACCCCCCTATGGGTCACTCGTAGACTTGAAATATAATGGTTCATTTAATAGCAGACCCTATGTGACATGAATCTAGTCGTTTAAACATTTTTACTTCTTTATTGATTGATTCAAAGTCATCGTTCCAATGTCTATTAATTAAATAACATAATAAAATTGATATTATATTATTTTCCTCTTCAAAACTAGATGATAATCTCCATAGAGTAATTCAACATGGCTCTACCTAATCTATCAGACATGAATGTTGCTAATCATCTTAATACACTCCATTTAGAACTGAAGGAATCAAAAAACCATTCAAGAGTCATCCAAAAACTATACCATTCAATCTGAAACAAATGTCAAATAGATGGCTCAATCCATACATGTTTCAATTATAATCTCATGCATACATGACCTAACCACTTTATTCCAACTTCGCATATAATAGAGTTATCTTGTAGTATTCTAAACTTGCATATGACACTACCCCAACAAAAACAAATATCACTACTATTTTGGGTGGAGGGGATCACTTTCGAACCCCATTTTCTCAATCTCATATCAAAATCATTCATGATGCTATCTCCCTTTCCCCAAACCATATGCAGAGAGGGGGATCAAGTTCATAAATACCTAAATTTGGTGCTTAGGCATATCTATATCTATCAATAATTAGTTGAGTGTTCTCTATAGCCAGTACTTAGTAGGTCTAGTACCGATTAGTGTATTTAGTATTAGGTGGTTGAGTGCTTTCTGGTATTAAATAGAAGCATATTAAATATTTCCCACCTCTCAATATTAGTACTAGACATTAGAAGTCAAAATAACATTATATCGCAAGGCCTTTCAAAAATCCTATGACTTTCCACTACTATACATCAAGATCTCAAACTTAACTCAAATCATAGGCCTATATTGAGTATTTCCTATGCCTTTCCTAGGATATCAAGATCTCAAACTCAACTCAAATCTTAGGCCTTTCAAATCAAATCCTTGGAGATGCAACTAATACTAGGAATCAGCTAATATTATCACTATTAACATACTTATGTCTACCAAGAATGTTAATAATACTCTTGGGCCCTTGGTGTGATCCTTTCTGAGTCATGAATATCTGACTCATCTTTTACTTTATTCCTTTTTCGACCATTTTATGTTGGTTTAGGGGCTAATATGGTTATTATTTGAATTCATTTAGTTTAGTATATATGGACAGATGTTGTAGTTTAATTTGTAAATCTAAGGAAAATTTATAGAATCCATGTATTATTTACATGAGTCTATTTAGAACTTATAATCATTAAATCAAGCAATCATCAGAGCATTTATGTTAGATAAATCATTGAAGGACACAAAAACTATACCACACCAATTTGCTTGTTTTTTTAGTTACTCCAATTATGAGGTTTGTTATTTTTGATATTTTATTGTCAAAGGGTGTGAAAAATATGAAGATAGTTTTGATACTATCTAGATCATCACACACCCCAAAACGCATTCTTTTTGCTTAATATTTTTGGTATCACATCCCATCTAAGGCAAGGAGCAAAACTATTAATTTTAGGTGATCAAAATTACATTAGGGAAAACTAAGTGACGTTTTTAAAAAATTTAATGAGTAGGTGAACATAGTTGGCAAGAGCTAATGTTTGCATGTTTGCTATGTTCCAAGAGAATTTATGATTATTTTGACATTCATCAATAGTGTTAATGATGCTTTGAACTTCCTATTCTAATCATTGTCATATATTTGGGGTATGTTCTCATCACTTCTAGGCACACATTTACACTATGAAATCCTAATTACTGTGAAAATGAAATAGGCATGCCTTTAATCCTTACATATACATCTGCCTTTAATTTGTAAATCAATTAATGATGCTTATTTTAGTATTATGCACACATTATTTAGTCTAATTAAAATTATTTAGGTATCTGAATCACAAGTTTCAATGTAAATCAATTTATTGATATTACATATTGTAAACTATGCCACCTTAGAAAATTGGGTGGAATACAAATTTTCGATAAAATTTTTACTTGCTTGTGTAAATAAACCTATATATATGCATATAGACTTATAACAAACTATAAACATTGTTCAACTTGTACAAGAACTCCTTAACCGTGGAGAGAGTGCTCCTTGCCCTGTGAGTTGAGTTTATTGTAACCAACCTTTGCATGCCACTCCACTAACAACCAAACGTCAATAAAGTTGTTCTCATAATTATGATGGTTTCTCCTCTACACTTCCTCGGTGAAGGGATTTGAACTTGTCATCAGTAAATAAGAAATCCTCTATTGACCCATTAAATTTTTTATATAATTAAATTAAAATTAAGATTTCATGTACATGAAGTAGTGATGTAGTGACAACTTAATAGTTTTGATGATAAAAGAATGAAGTTGAAATCATACTCCATAATAAGTATTGATAATAGAAGATAAGTATTTGATTTAAAAATAAATAAAATTAAAGTAGTATTATTAAATAGGTAATACATTTGTGTAAATGGCCCTTTTGTATAAATTAAATAAATATTTTTTATAATTAATTAGAAAATTTTATAATCAACTTGAAATTGATGAAAGGGCATAAATATAATTATATAGCCAAAAAATAAAATTTAAATATAGAAATGTTAGGTTTAGAAAATAAATTTAACTATATCGAAAATATTTGTAGGACAATAAATATTCATAACAGATATTCATAGTCTAATGTTAAATCCCATTTTCCTTTTGCTCCTAAAAGACTGAATATTTATTTGTATTACAAGCATTGAATTATTTGTATTTCCTTTTCAATATGGTTGTGGCATTTTGTTTCTAACTTATAAGGAAACATTACTTTATTTTCACAAAAAATTCGTGTCTTTCGTGTCCCTTATTTCCAACCCTCGAGTAAAAGACTACGACTCCAAAAGCATCCAACAATTGACAAAGTTTAAAAACATACGACATTGACAACATTTATTTATTTGAATGATTTAAGTGAGCGCGTCCATACACACCATGCAGTATGGCGTATTGTTGCCGAGGTCCAACCCAAGATTGCATCCTTTCTGACAACCTTTTAATTATTTATGCACCTTTACATCAGGGAATAGTGCCATGTAATAAGAAAATGAACTAAATTTTGTTTAGTTTCAAATTTGATATGCACAAAGGATTAAAAGTGTGCTTCCTTGTACAATTATCTCTATTAATTGCACTTCAAAACACGCTCACTATTACCATATATACAATATATAAATGAATTTTTCAAAATTTAAGACCAAGCAAACATAATTAACCAGAGCTGTTTTTGAGATATTTGATATTCTCCAAATTAATTGATAGTGCTTTTGACATTGATCAATAATATTAATGATGCTTTCAACATCATATTCCAATCATTGGGAGTCGTTCTTGTCACTTCTACACACGCATTTACATTGTCACTTTAAATTAATTAAAGATGAGCGTTGAACAGTGTGTGGAGAACATTTATTTCCACACCGAAAGTTCGTGTCTTTCGTGTCGGCTGTTTCGAACCCTCGAGTAAAAGACTCCTACAGCGAAAGCTTCCAACGACTGACAAAGTTTATAAACATACGGCATTGACAACATTTATTTGCTCGAAAGGTTTATTTTACAATTTTCCACAAAGGAAGACTGTGACTCCAAAAGTATTTGACAAAGTTTTAAAAGCACACAGCATTGACAGATCCTTAATGGGCCACTCTGTGTCTGTTCACGTATCTCAAACATTGCTTTAAAATTATTCACCCGCGTTGAACAGTTTGTGGACAGGATTTATTGGCTTCAATCCTTTATTTTCCACACAGAAAGTTCGTCTTTCTATCACGGCGCCTCCTATCGAACCCTCAAGAAAGGAAAAGACTTTGACTCCAAACTATCGAATGACTCGCAAAGTTTATAAACTTGGGGCACTGTGGAGGTCACATTATTGGTCAGCATTCAATACTTTATTTTTCTCACACAAAGTTCGTCCGTCTTTCGGGGCCCCTGTCGCGAACCCTAGAAGAAATGACTGCGAAATTGACAGAACAAGACCAGTCTCTGTCTCGGCGGCGTCGAGGAAAATAACACGACTCCAACAACATCCAATGACTGACAAAGTGTACAAACACACAGCATTGACGGAATAAACACAGCCACATGATAAAATATAGATCCGGAGAAAATTACGTTGTACAGGTTACGGATATTTTTTATCACTAAATTTACATTACATGATTGATCACTGACATGTGGAGGTCAGCCTTGAAACAGATTTATACTCTGCTTTAATACTTTATTTTTCACACACAAATTTCGTTTGTCTTTCGGGGCCTCTGTCGCGAACCCTAAAAGAAAACACTGCAAAATTGACAGAACAAGGCCAGTCTCTGTCTCTTCATTGCGACTCCCTTTTGCTGATATTTTCCTTCGTGAGGGAGAAGAATGAGGACTAGAAACAGGGTGAGTATCATTTTGCTAGTTGTTAGCCTTGTTTAAATCATGTTATACACTTTAACTATAGAAATGTTAGCAACTTTTTTTGGAGAAAAATTGACTAGTGGATGTTATGTATGTTGGGGAATATTTTGTCACCAGCGAACTGATGAGCAAAATAAGTCTCTTCAACCACAACATAGGGAGATTGGTCGCCCAGATGTGCAGGTTTACCATATCAAAAGGGGATAAATCTCTCCTCTCATTAAGGAGAGGTTCTCTTATAACTATAAGGAGCTATATATATATATATATATATATATATATATATATATATATATATATATGCAGAAAATAACACTCAGAGGTAGGGTATCACCATCCATCTCTTTTTTTCAGAGATTATGCTCACACACAAAGGAGAAATCCTAGTGAAGACACTGAAGGCACTTCTCTTTTTTCAGAAGTGGTCTTGTAGGAAACAACAGGGGTGACAGGTAACTAGTCACAAAGGCGTAGTAACCAGCGCCTTGAAATGTAGCACAAAGTCTCCACCTTGATTGCTCAAGAGTGAAATGCGAAGGACAATGAGGGCACAAAGTCGTCCCAAGGTCCTTTACACAGGGACAGAAAACAAACACACACTGAAGACAACTATGACAGTGCAAAGTCTGAAAGTAACTGGCTTCAGGGCACCTTATCACTTCCACTAGCTCTGCTTGTTAAATTGAATAAACAAGAATACATTTAAGAAATAAAGATAAGAACAATCTCCTAGAATGATACAAGCTATAAAAGCACAAACTCTGAAAGTAACTTGTTTTCTGATTCAAACAAAGAAATATGATGAACAATCTGAGCTCAAAGTCTCAGTAATGCCTTTCAATTTGGGCAGAGTTTTGCTTCGGGGAACGGGAAGATCCTCTTTCTTTCAGAATAAGAGATTACATTATATAGCAGCCAAGAAAGGCCTGGCACTTTGTTCCATGGAACGGCCCATGCTACATTCAATCCTTTGAATGCATTTTCAATTTTGTCAAGGGACCATACTAGAACAGGGAGGCTGCCTTAACTGTGGCGTCTCAATTCATCTCAAATATCTTCTCTTAGCCTTGAATCATTTGGTCTATCTCCTATTGTCTGCGTAGCTGTCTACTTCACCTTTACTCCAAAAGAGACAAACAGGCTGCAGCTTCAATGTTTTTTAGTCAAAATATCTGCTTTACGAATTGTTCCACCTACTGGAATAACTACTATGTAGATATTTCATCCCCTCCGCCTTTCTACTACGATTTGAGCCCTCGAGCTATCTTTTCCCCTTTCTGGTTCATTTGGTTCTTCCTCTCGGCGGTTCTTCCTTTCGCCTTGAAGGTCTTTGAATGCATTCAGGTCTGCACTTAACCTTGTAAAGATCAACATCTTTTTCATTACCACAAATTTGGCGTCTTTGGGTCCGTCATCGTTTGAAAGCCAACGGCTAGTTGGTTGTCCTAAATTTGATGGTTGTAGGCCCGTCGTCCTCCTCGACAATTCCTTCGTGTCTTTTCCGATTGCTTTGGCCACTTTTCGATGATCTTAACAAGTGACACGTGGCATTTTTCACTGTGAAACAAGTGAGGACACTCGGCGGCTTCCGATGGGTTTTACAAAGGACACGTGGCGATTTTCGTTGCTTTTTAGAAACACATATTAAAACCATCCACAATTGCCACGTGGCACCCTTCATAAAACTCTAAGAGAAGGTTATTGAAAGAAGCTTTATAAGAAACTCGAAACGCGGACGCAGACACTTGTCGCATTCTGTTGAGTTATAACGAGACACGTGGCATGTTCCAGGAAGCTTTAGATACCTTTGAGAGTCTTGCGAAAGAGGACACGTGGCGGCTTCCATTGAGTTTTACTAAGGACACGCGGCATGTTCCGCTGCACTTTGAGATTTGATCTTTCTCGGAGGGAACTTGCCCTTCGAGGTCTTGAAAGACAGTTCATTTTCTAAGTGTTGAGTATCCCCTGCAAGGGTACTTACCCTTCGGGATCTTCCAGGCGGCCTTCGAGCTTTATTTCCTTCAAACTTTCTCCTTGATTTTCTTCGAACAAAATATCCGAAGGAATTCCTTCAGATAATTTGTTCGAAGGAAATCTTCCTTGGTTTTGTCTTTTTTCAATGAAAATCTTCCCAAAGGAATTCTAACTTTGCTCACTTTTTGTTGATCTTAACAAGTGACACGTTGCGTTTTCCATTATGAAATAGGGGAGGACACTTGGCAACATCCGCTCGACTTATAGAAGCTTTTAGATACCTTTGAGAGTCTTGCAGAAGATGACACGTGGTGACTTCCACTGAGCTTTAGAAACCTTTGAGAGTCTTGCGAAACTCATTTGGATTTACGCAGATGATGACATGTGGCACGTTTCGCTTACTTTAGCAACTCACCTGGGGCCCACCACAATCCTTACTCCAATAGCAAAATGAAAGGAAGAAACTACAAATATTGACACTTGGTGGCTTCTGCCGATCTTTCCAAGGGACACATGGTGTTAGGTTGTGGAGCTAAAAGCTTCACTGATGCAAATGAAAGAGGTCGCTGAGTTGCAGAGCAACCGACGTCAATCTGATCAATCGACGTCGGTCATCTTCAGTGTACTCAGTAACCGACATCGGTTAGGAGTCGGTCGACATCGATCAGACAGGAACCAACGTCGGCAACCTGTTTGTGTGTGCGTTTGCATGCGCTTCCAGAACTGGTCTAATTTTAGACAAACAATCAGTTTGCATGTAAAAGACTAATTTTAGTCTTGAGTCTGTGTTTTTAATTATTGTAATTAAGAAGTCTAATTATTGTTTGTATGAGATCTATTTAAGAGACCCATGGGGCTGTATTGTAATTTGGAGAAGCATAAGGACTTGGAAAGGCAAGGACAAGGGTTCTTCTTGAGTGTAAGATCTAAGTTTGCAGGTGTGCAAGACCAAATTGATCTGCAGGTTGTGCAAGATCAGGGAGAAGATCTACATGGTAAGTAAGCTCAGTTGATTTGTAGGTGTGTGTGTGTGTGTGTGCAAGGTCAAAAGAGATCTACAGGGTAGCAAGGTCAAAGGAGATCTGCAACACAACAAGGTGCAAGATCAGGGAGATCTACTTGGAGTACGTAGTGTACTCAGTGGTACTGACAGTATTGATACTGACTGGTAGAAACAACAACTCTGTGTTTGAGTTGATTTTATTTGTAATTGAGAGAGAGAAATCTTGAGGGAGAATTACTGGTACGCCCAAGAGGTGTGAGAAGAGTGTGATTTCTTCATTGTATTTCCTTCTGGAAGAGTGTTAATACAAGATTGTATTGTCTCTCATATTTTGTGTTGTTTTTGAATTCTAGTTACATTTTACTTCTAATTAAATTTTGTGTTTAGTTGCTTATACAAAGGTAATCAAGTGTACTCTTAAGGAGTAGGGATCTTGACAATTGGTATCAGAGCTAGGATCACCAAGTCATACCACTGACAATTGGTATCAGAGCTTGGTTAGATACACTAACAAGTGGTCAGAGCATGTTAAGTGTTTGTTGATTACAGGGCACTCTCAGAGATTTCTGATTAAGTGAGAGTAAAGCAATGGTAGAAGAAAGTACACTAAAAATGGAGGAATTCAATGGCAAAAATTATCAATTACGGTATTATGAAAAGAAAGAGCAGGTAAAGAAAGATTGTTGGTTGGTAGAAGATCAGCATGAAGAAAATAAAAAAGCAGATATTGCAGGTATTGTTGCACATGATGCTCTTGTATGTTCCTTGAATAAAGTAGAATCTTGGGTTTTAGATTCTGTTGCCTCTTTCCATGCAACCCCAAATAGAGTATTTTTCCATGATTATGTCCATGGAGACTTTGGAAAGATTTATTTAGGGGTTGGTGAGCCTTGTCAAATTGTTGGCAAAGGGGAAGTGCGGCTGAAAATGCAGACGGGCAACACATGGGTGTTGAAGGAGGTCATGCATGTCCCAGTCCTGAAGAGGAGTCTAATTTCTGCAGAAAAGTTGGGTGATGAGGGTTGCACAGTTACTCTCACAACAAAATCTTGGAAAGCTTCCAAGGGTGCACTTGAATTAGCATGTGGTAAAAAATTAGGTACTCTTTATCTATCTACTTGTATTACTAATTCTCTTTCTGGTTTATCTACTTCAGATGTAGATGCGAAGATGTGGCTCTGTAGGCTTGGTCACATGAATAAGAAGGGAATGCATGTTCTTAAGAGGAAGTCTGATGTCTTTGACAAACTTAAGAACTGAAAAGCCTTAGTTTTCATGGAGGAGATGTTGGACAGAGATCAGCTTAAGGGGCTGAATAATTTTGAGCAGGGCAGTTTGGACAAGGTTATGATCCAAAGTGAGATCGCGGATAAAAGTCATCACTCAAAAAAACACAGTTACCGACATCGGTCAGGTGAAAACCAACGTTGAACAGGCAGGTACCAACGTCGGTCATGTGCAGACCAGAGTCGGTGGTGTCAGGTAGGTGGACACCGACGTCGATCAGGGAACTGACATCAGCGATTAGGTAGAATCGACTTCAGTCGAGTGCAGACCAAGGTCAACCAGAGAACAGATTTTGGGCAGACAGCAAGCTATCAAGAAGTCTCAAATGCCCATATGGAGGACTGAAAAGGTAAGTAAGCCTCAAATTCATTATTCTCTTTCTTTATACTACTTGAACTT
This sequence comes from Torreya grandis, assembly GCA_037957365.1. Taxonomy (NCBI): domain Eukaryota; kingdom Viridiplantae; phylum Streptophyta; class Pinopsida; order Cupressales; family Taxaceae; genus Torreya; species Torreya grandis. The sequence goes on along the minus strand of JARHVA010005502.1, from coordinate 930,680 downwards.
GTTGCTCACTAATAGTCAAAAACCAAAAAGTTTTGAAGAGGCAATGCAGGTAGAATCTAGGAAATAGTGAGAGCATGGCATGAATGAGGAAGTTGATTTCTTGGGAAAGAACCAAAAGGGAGATTTGGTAGAGTTTCCAGACGGAATGAAAGCATTGAAAGATGAATGGATTTCTAGGTTAAAGAAAGGAGAGAATGAATATATGAGACAGAAGGCCAGGGTATATGGTCTTAAGCAAGCTCTAAGACAGTGGTACAGGTTTGACAGGGGTATGACAAAGCATGGCTTTAGTCAATGTCAATGTAACCATTGTGTTTATTTTACCAGGTTGGATAATGGTCATGACATTATCTTGTTACTGTATGTGAATGATATGCTTGTTGCAGGTTCATATATGCAGGGATTTGCTGAGCTAAAGGTAAAAGTAGCTCAGTGGTGTGCCAAAAAGGATTTAGGAGGAGCGAAAATCCTTAGCATGAGTATTTTTAAAGACAGAAAAGATCACAGGTTGATGTTGTCTCAAGATGATTATGTGAATAAGGTAGTGGAGAGGTTCAATATGTAGGATGCAAAACTGGTTAGCACACCTATGGATGGACAGTTCATAGAACAGTGTCCCAAATCACATGATGAGGTTAAGTACATGTGTACTAGACCTGATATTACCAAAGCAGTGAGAGTTGTCAGCAAGTTTGTGGTCAATCCGATAAAAGAGCACTAGAAAGTAGTTCAGTGAATTCTCAGGTATCTGAGAGAAACCAGTAGCAGGGATTCATGCTATGCAGGGTCAGGCACTTCTCTACATGGGTATGTAGATTTGGATATGGCAGGTTACTTGGATGACAGGAGTAGCACCACATGATATGTGGTGGTTGGTCTTCAAGATTGAACTTGAAGAGAGATACAAGTCAGGAAACAAAATTAGATGATGTACAGGTACAGGTATAGGTGTAGCTGTTTATCTCTAAGTGGGAGATTGTTAGGTTGTGAAATTAAAAGCTTCACTGATGCAAATGGAGGAAGTTACTGAGTTACAGAGCAACCGACATTAGTTTGATCAACCGACGTCAGTCATCTTCAGTGTACTCAATAACTGACATCGGTTAGGGGTCAGTCGGCATCGATCAGATACGAACTGACGTTGGCAACCTGTGTGTGTGTGTGCATTTGCATGCGTTTTTAGAACTAGTCTAATTTTAGATGGACAGTCAGTTTGCATGTAAAAGACTAATTTTAGTCTTGAGTCTGCGTTTCTAATTATGGTAATTAGGAAGTCTAATTATTATTTGTATGAGATCTATTTAAGAGACCCATGGGGCTGTATTGTAATTTGGAGAATCATAAGGACTTGAAAAGGCAAGGACAATGGTTCTTCTCGAGTGTAAGATCTAGGTTTGCAGGTGTATAAGACCAGGTTGATCTACAGGTTGTGGAAGATCAGGTAGAAGATCTACATGGTAAGTAAGGTCATTTGATCTACAGGTGTGTGTGTGTGTGTGTGTGCAAGGTCAAAAGAGATCTGCAAGGTAGCAAGGTCAAAGGAGATCTGCAACACAAGGTGCAAGATTAGAGAGATTTACTTGGAGTACGTGGTGTACTCGGTGGTACTGGCAGTATTGATACTGACTGATTAAAACACAACTCTGTGTTTAAGTTAATTTTGTTTGTAATTGAAAGAGAGAACTCTTGAGAGAGAATTACTGGTACGCCCAAGAGGTGTGGAAAGAGTGTGATTTCTTCATTGTATTTCCTTCTAGAAGAGTGTTAATACAAGATTGTATTGTCTCTCATATTCTGTGTTGTTTCTGAATTCTAGTTACATTTTACTTCTGGTTAAATTCCATGTTTAGTTGCTTATACAAAGGTAATCAAGTGTACTCTTAAGGAGTAGGGATCCTGACACATGGCATGTTCCACTGCTTTTAAAAATAAATCATAATGTATCTCGGTAGATGACACTTGGCAGCTTCCGCTCTCGAGCTTTCTTTGAACTTTCGAACCATGAAGCGGTTGAACTTGATGAATTTTGACAAAGCGCTTGACTCTATAAAGCTTGCCGACGATGTTGAACCTTGAACCCGTTGAACCCTTTACTGAAAAAGCTTGAAAAGTGATAAATTTGAAAGCTCAAAACAAAATTTTGGGAAGGAAAGAGATTATTTTGGTCTATTGAACCAAAATAGTTCACATGTTGTCCCAAAATAAGTAAAAAATTTTGAGAACAACAACTGGCTCCAGTTGGGAAACTTTTAGTTGAAAACATGGAATAGCTGAAAGGAGTATAACCCAGAATCTCTAGTGCCTTGAAGTATGTCAGTGAGCTATGGAGTCATGCTACTCAATAAAGAAAGGCTAAAAAAAATGAAAATGATCAACACACAATAGAAACAAAGGCTATACAAATATACGTATGTACATATGAACTTATCTGATACTTCAAGAATTGAAGTGCTTCAGATGCCGTCCATTGTGAGGTAGAGAAAATGATGTGCCATCTTGGTACTTTAACAGGAAACTATTTTCACCATTGAGCTCATGGATAGTGAATGAATCTCTCCATAAGGAATCAAACTTCCCATGCATCCCCCTTAGTTCTCTTCTCTTGTCTCATAATAAGACTTGATCTCCAATCTAAAAATTTTAAATTTTTTCTTTCTGGTCGAAGAGCTTCTTCACCAGACTTTGATGTGTAGCAATTCGGTCCAACGCCATAGTTTGCTGCTCATCTAGCTCAATCAAGCGCATGATCCTCTTATTAATGGAGCTTTCATAAGTTTGATCCTCAATTTCCTTAGCCAATTTCAATGCTGGCAATTTTAGGGTGATTGGTATCTCAACATTTAGCCCATAAAGAAGTTGAAAATGAGACATAACAATTGCCCTTTTTTATGTAATTCTCTCTGCTCACAAAGCATCAACCAATGCTTTATGCCATGTCCTTTGGTTGTCATCCACCAGCTTCTTGATGATAGTCACTAGGTTCTTGTTACTTTGATTTAGTTTGACCATTCTCTTACAGAAAGTAATCAGAAGAGTGAGAGAGGGTGATCCCATAGTGAAAATAAAACTGAGTAATCTCCTGAGAAGTGAAACAAGTTGCATTGTCAGTGACAATCTTGGTTGGGACCCCAAACCTGAAAATGATGTTCTCCTTGAAAAAATGCACACTACTTCTGAAATAGCATGTTTAGTTGGGATAACTTCCACCCACTTGGTGAAGTAATCTGTGGCTATGAGGACATAATCATGTCCAACACTTAAAGATGATTGTACAACACCAATGAAATCGATGCCCCATTGCTGAAATAGCTCTTTTATGACCACTGGCTTGAAAGATAGAGTAACTAATTTGGGTCTTCCAACAAACTGCTGGCATAATTCATATTTCCTTACCTATTTGTATGCATTTTGAAATAGAGTAGACCAGTAATACCTAGCTCTAAGAATCTTGTGAGCAGTTAAAAGAGTAGAAAAATGTCCTTCACAGGCCAGATTGTGGAAGGATCTCAAAAATTGATTCTGCTACTCTTTATCTATGTAGTGAAGGAACACTCCATCAAGGCTCCTCTTGTACAGGCCATTGTCCTAGAGGACAAAATTGGTAGCTTTCATTTTGACAGTCTTCCTTTCCTTATAAGATAGGTGAGCAAGACATTCACCATAAGTAATAAAATGAGCAATACCTGAATACCACTCATTCATAGTGGAGACAAAAAAGATTGTTGGCATGTCTTTTGCTTCTTTTTTTCATACTCTATTCCCTCTAGCTTGTTATCAGCAATTAACTAGCATAGGCCCTTTACACGCACCAATTTCGTTGGTTTGATGACTAGATCAAACTCTTAGATTTTTGCAATTCAATTTCCTTTTTTCATCTCAAACTCCTGCTGAGTTAGTATAGATTTAATCGTGGTATCAAGAACCAAGGCAATAATATATGAATTTAGGATGTAGAAGCAAAAATGCTTCACTGCCTTAACCACTACATAGGCATGCTTCTCCATGTTTGAGTACTTCAGCTCATGAGCTTTAAAACTTGAGCTCATGAAAGAAATGGGAGATTCTCAATCTTTTTGGTTCTGTTGAACCAGAATTGTTGAAAGTGTGTGTTCGAAAGCATAACTATATATGGTAAATTCTTTGTAGTCTAGACAAACTAGGATTGGGGTGTGGGCAATAACTGTCTTGATATTTTGAAATGCCAATTAGCCTTCTTCAGTCCAGTTGAAAGTGACTTTTCCCTTCATCATGTTTACAATATGGTGAGTCTTTTCATCAAACTTAGGGATGAACCTTATTAAGAAATTCACTTTTTCAAAGAAAGAGTGAGCAACAGTCTTACTCGTGGGTAGAGTAAGCTCCTGGATGGATTTGACTCTTTTTTAGTCAGTCTTTATGCCTTCTCTAGATTCAATGTTTTTGAAAAGCTTCCCTTCTGTCACCCCAAAGACAGACTTCTTAGGATTTTAAAAAATGTCATTCTGGTGGTAGCTTTCCAGCACTTGTTGCAAGTGGTGCACATGATCTAGGTGATGCTTAAAAAAGACCATCAAGTCATCAAGATAAACGATAATGAACTTACCCATTTCATATTTGAAAGCAAGGTCAATTTCTCTTTAGAAGGTGGTGCCAACATTTATCAAGACAAAAGACAATCTCTTATAAACGAAGGTACCCCAAGGTGTGGTGAACACAGTCTTATGCTGGTATGCTTCACCAACTTTAACTTGATTATATCCTAAGAAGCCGTCTAGCATTGATAATATCTCTGAACTAGTCACTGTTTGAAGCACTTGATCTATGATAGGTAAGGGATAGTTATCCTTTAGAGATGACTGATTCAAGTTTTTGAAATCCACACAAAGGTGAATTTCACCATTCTTCTTCCTCACGGGGATCATGTTGGCAATTCATGTGGAATGTTGGATTGATAAAATTATCTTAGCATTCAACATTTTCTATATTTTAGATAGAATAGTGCTTGATATCTTCATATTATACTATCTAAATTTTTGCTTGTAAGGTGCTGAATCATTTTTGAGAGAAATCTCATGGTAAATTTCTTCAGGCCTAAGTGACTTCAGATCATCATATGAATATGCTAGGACATCTATATATTAGTTGAGTAGAGTAGTGAACTTGAATCTTTTTTCAGGAGTGCAACATTTTCCAATGTTTACCATCTTGGGATCTCTCTTGTTGTTTAAATTTACCTGATCAAACTCTTGGGAGGAGCTTAAATTTGTCTGCTACTGTTTGATGAATCTGTCATGTTTGTCAAATAAGGCGCTTCATGAACTTCTTCCATGGACATAAAGTAGTTACCCATGTCTGAAGACTTAAACAAAATTTGAGCTTAGGTGCTGATGATTGGGTGACCACATATTTTATTTCTTTTTCAGGGAGCAATCTATTAATAATGCCTTTGATTGAAATCCTTGCCTCAGATAAGTCCATGCTCAACTCGCCACCAACATTCTTGCATAAATTTTGGTCAAGAAGGATGCCATATGATGCTGGGATTTCAGCTACCAAGACAGTCATCTTGATTCTTCTGTTGGAAAATGCTGCAAATGTGAATTGAGCATCCTTGATTTGTCTCAGTAGTGGGACTTGTGTGTTCTCCATGGAGAAACATCTCCCAGATGTCTTGGTCAGTGTGAGACCAAGGGATTCTGTGACTTTGGTAGGCATGACATTGTCTGAAGCTCCAAAATAAATGATGCAATTGCTCAGCTTGTGATCGTTTATCAACATGAAAACATAGAAAAGCTCCATTTTCTCAGGGGCATCAGGAGTAATGACAAGGTTGTTTGGGATAGACATGTTCCTTAGGGGATCATGAGTTACCTTATTAGCTTCTTGTCTTGCTGGGATGGTTTGGTTCTTTACAAATTGAACTAATTTATCCAACTAATCAGGGTTAGACTGCATGAATTCAAATTCAGACATTTAAATTTTAGTTTTCTTGACACGATCGATTATGTCAAAGGTCTGAAATGAACTAAGAACAGAGGATGGGAGTTCATTCTTTTGATTTTTGGAAGGGGAAGGACTGGTCTACAAATTTGAAGTAGAAGGTATAAGCAAGTTGGAAGCACTTACTTTTTTAGCAATCACCGGGTCCTTTGGCTGGAAAGGTAGAGTGGTTCCCCGCTTAACAATTGAAACTACTAGTCGAGGTTGCTCCTCTGACTTTTCTTTATTAGCTTGATGGACTGAATGATTCTTGGACTGGGTGAACACAACATATGATCTCTCAACTACTTTACCTTCACGTTTGGGTTCATCTTGATAATTCAAGAAACCAATGTTAGTGTTGCCAGCTAATTCTTCTTCTCCTTCTATGAAGAGATTAGCATTGTCTTCTTGATTTAATTTAGGCTAAAAAGAGAAATCTGATTTTGATTCAAAGTATCCCACTGCTGAATTGGTTGGAGGCACTTCAATGGCTAGGTTATTCCTCTAAGGGGGAGGAAGACGATTTGCTTGCCCTTGGTTCCTGGCAACATTGCCTTGGTATGCCTGATTAGGGAATGTCCTTGGTATATCTCTGTACGGAGGAGTAGATGACATACCTTGTGCCATTTGATTTCTAAGAGCAAGTAATTCATTGACTAGTTTCTGCACCATTGGATCAGTGGTGGCTATATGTAAGTATTCAGAGGATGAAAAGGTTTACCTTTATTAGGGTCTCTCCTTATCTTTCCTATCAAGATAAGTTCATTTTCTATCTCAGTAGCCAAGTCTTGAGCAATAGCAAGGTTTATGTGTCCAGCCCATCTCAATCAAAAGCTCACTTCAAGGAGTTGTGAGTTGATGAAGAAGCATTTTAGGTTCTCAGGTGTGGGCTGAGCAATGATAGGAATCCGATTCCTTAGCTTGTCAAACTTTGCAATGAAATCCCTCATAGGTTCATGAAGTTCTCTCTTCATCTGTGTGAGATAGGCCAGTAAGACATGTGCATCTTCTGCAGGCTTGAACCTAGCTTCAAATTTAGCTTTAAGAGTATTTCAGTCAGTCACTATCTGAGCTTGCAGATGGTAGAACCAGTCTGCAGTAATGCCTTATAGTGTTTCCAAAAAGAGCCTGATTTCTATGTCTTCATATTCCACTCCAATTACACCACAGGCTATGATGAAGGAAACAATATATTCATCATGGTGAACTTTTCCATCACCAAATAATTTGGGGAAGTTCTTTCTTGAGCTGCATGGAAGTTCATGCAGAGGTGGAGTAAGGTTCAGTGGACAAAAAGAGTTACCCCAGGGGCCTTGAAATACCATGATGGGATTATTAAAAAGAGGGATGACAAATCTGGGTGGAGTATGGATAGGTAAATCTTTGCTAGCAGTAGAAAATTAGCTCTACCTTGTGTTGGTGTCCTGGTACGGGTAGGAAGAACACTCCTGGATCTTTTAACTTTAAGCTGGGGAGGGAACTAATCAAAATTACCCTACTGCACCAACTCAAAAATAGGATCAACAACACTTTGGGCTCTCTGGCTTTTGGTATAGCATGGAGTTGCCAGATTTTAGAATAAAAATAGGAAAGAACTGGCCCTACTTCAGCTTCAAGCATGAGGCTTCAAATTGCGTGTTCTATCCTCAATAGCTTTAGTTTTGTAGACCAGATAATATAATGGAGATGGAGGAAGATGGTAAGGCTATAATGATAATGGGCAAGACACGGAACGGAGTCACCAGAGTCTATAATGGATATGGGTAGGGACTGCTTCAATCTGAAACTTGAGGCTTATACTGCACATTCATCCCCAATGAAGTCACCAAAAATTGTTGGGTGAATATTTTATCACCAATTAACTGATGAGAAAAATAGGTCTCTTCAACCACAACATAGGGAGATTAGTCATCTATATGTGTAGGTTTACCACATCAAAAGGGGACAAATCTCTCCTCTCAAGTGGAGGTTCCCTTATAACTATGAGGATATATATATATATATATATATATATATATATCTATATATATATATATATCTATATATATATATAATAACACTCATGAGTAGAGTATCCATCTCTTTTTTTTAGAGATGATGCTCACACACAAAGGAGAAATCCTAGTGAAGCCACTTCGCACTTCTCTTCTTTCAGAAGTGGTCTTATAGAAAATAGTAGTTCTTTCAGGTAGTAATAGGTAACTAGTAACAGGAGCATAGTAACTAACAGCTTGAAATGTAGCACAAAGTCTCCACCTCGACTACCTAAGAGTGAAATACAAAAGGCAATAAGGGCACAAATTCATCCCAAGGTTCTCTACATAGGAACAAAAAACAAACACACACTGAAGACAACTATGACAGCATAAAGTTTGAAAGTAACTAGCTTCAGGACACCTTCCTTATCACTTCCAATAGATTTGCTTGTTAAATTGAATAAACAAGAATATATTTAGAAAATAATCATAAAAACTATCTCCTAGAATGATACAAGCTATAACATCATAAAGTCTGAAAGTAACTTGCTTTTTGATTCAAACAAAGAAATATAATGAATAATCTGAGATCAAAGTTTTAGTAATGCCTTTCAAATTAGGCAAAGTTTTGCTTCGGATAACGAAAAGATCTCTTTCTTTCAGAATAAGAGATTACATTAAATAGCATCCAAGAAAGGCCTGGCACTTTATTCCATGGAACGGCCCATGCTGCATTCAATGCTTTGAATGCATTTTTAGTTTTGTCAAGGGACCATACTAGAACAGGGTGGCTGCCTAAATTGTGGCATGTCAATTCATCTCAAATATCTTCTCCTGGGCCTGAATCATCTAGTCTATCTCCTACTGTTTGCACAACTATCTACTTTGTCTTTAATCCAAAGGAGACAAATAGGTTGCACCTTCAATGTTTGCCAGTCAAAATGTCTGCTTTGTAGACTATTGCACCTACTGGAATAACTACTGTGTAGATATTTCAGCCCCTCCCCCTTTCTACTATGATTTGAGCCCTCGAGCTATCTTTTCCCCTTTTTGGTTCATTTGGTTCTTCCTCTCAGCGGTTCTTTCTTTCGCCCTGAAGGTCTTTGAATGCATTTAGGTCTACGCTTAAGCTTGTAAAGATCAATAGCTATTTCATTGTCACAGATTTGGCATCTTCATGCCCGTCATCATTTGAAAACCAATGGCTAGTTGGATGTCCTAAATTTGATGGTTGCGAGCCCATCGTCCTCCTTGACAATTATTTCATGTCTTTCCCGCTTGCTTTGGCCACTTTTCACTGATCTTAACAAGTGACACATGGCATTTTCCACTATGAAACAGGCAAGGACACTTGGTGACTTCCACTAGACTTTATAAAGGACACGTGGTGACTTCCATTGCTTTTTAGAAACACATATTAAAACCATCCATAGTTGCCACGTGGTGCCCTCTGCAGAACTCTGAGAGAAGCTTATTGAAAGAAGCTTTATAAGAAACTTGAAACATAGATGCAAACACTTGTTGCATTCCACTGAGTTATAACGGGACACGTGGCATGTTCTACGAAGCTTTAGATACCTTTGATAATCTTGCAAAAGAGGACACGTGGCGGCTTCCATTGAGTTTTACCAGGGACACGTGGCATGTTCTGCTGCACTTTGAGATTTGATCTTTCTTGGAGGGAACTTGCCCTTCGGGGTCTTGAAAGATAGTTCATTTTCTAAGTGTCGAGTATTCCCTGCAAGGGTTCCTACCGTTTGGAATCTTCTAGGTAGCCTTCAGGCTTTATTTCCTTGGGACTTTCTCCTTGATTTCCTTCAGATAATTTGTCCAAAGGAAATCTTCCTTGGTTTTGTCTTTTTTTAATGAAAATCTTCCCAAATGAATTCTAACTTTGCTCACTTTTCGTTGATCTTAACAAGTGACACATTGCATTTTCCATTATGAAAGAGGCGAGGACACTTGGCAACATCCGCTCGACTTATAGAAGCTTTTAGATAAATATGAGAGTCTTGTGGAAGATGACATGTGGCTGTTTTCGCTGAGCTTTAGAAACCTTTGAGAGTCATGTATAACTCATTTAGATTTACGCAAATGATGACATGTGGCACATTTCGCTTACTTAAGAAACTCACCTAGGGTCCACCACAATCCTTACTCAAATAGCAAAATGAAAGGAAGAAACTGTGGATATTGACACTTGGCAACTTCCACCGAGCTTTACAAGGGACATGTGGCACGTTTCGCTACTTTTAGAAACAAATCATAATGTATCATGACAGATGACACTTAGCAACTTCTACTCTCAGGCTTTCTTTGAATCATCGAACTGTGAAGTAGTTGAACTTGATGAATTTTGACAAAGCACTTGACTCTATAAATCTTGACGATGATGTTGAACCTTGAACCCATTGAACCCTTTACTAAAAAAGCTTGAAAAGTGAGGAATTTGAAAGCTCAGAACAAAATTTTGGGAAGGGAAGAGATTATTTTGGTTTGTTGAACCAAAATAGTTCACATGTTGTCCCAAAATAAGTGACAAATTTTGGGAACAACAATGTCAAGAGTATTTTTCTTCATATATTTGTTTTTTATTTCCTAACTAATTTTTTCAATTTTTTTATTTTTGAATCCCTAGAAAAAGTGCATTACATTTAGCATCACATCCGTTGTTAGTCCCCAATTTTATTTATTTATTTTCTAATTACAGAATTTATGTCTTGATCATTTTTTCAAAACACAAAATATGTTTTCAATAAAATTTAAATATTTTGGTCAACCCCCTCAAAAAAACACATATATCATATACAAGGAGTTGTCTCGAGAGTGATTTGGTTTTTATATTTTCTATGGTAAGTGATCAATTGTCACATTTGCAGTGCTAACAATGAACTCAATCACATAGTGATTTTTTTGGTAAGTGTTTCATGTGTATGATGTAGACACCCCCTACTACTTGAAATTTAAACTTACTACCCAGTACTTAGGACTGATCATCAATCGACAACTTTTTCTCTCAACTAGTGACTCCTCTATCACAACATTCAGATTGTAACATGAGCAATGTCCCATTATGCACCCATGTGGCATGCACTTTGTAAAATATTTGATACTCATGTCAACTATAACAAAAGCAATAAGATAGACTTCAGAAACTCAATTTACTACCTCCCACATCAGCAGAGTTGCATTGCTAATTCAATTCACACATTGGACGTGGAGTGCTTCCATAATCAAATAGAAAATAATAGTAACAAATCCCACCATCTTGCAAGATACAAACCACTTTGTAATCGATGTAGCTTATATAACTTCAACATTTGCACTGAAGTTTGGGCATGTGTATGATATGGGGCCTCTAATGTATACTATAACCTTGAATACCTTGCCATTGTCACTAATCATCAACATTCATCATCACCACCACCCAAATCACTTTAAAATCTTACACTGGTTACAAGTTTTGTATGGTGTTTCCCTTTATTCCATGGATATAATAATGGTGTCAATATATTGGAAGCATAGATTAACATAAGTTGTCATACGGACTTTGAAACCTCAATGTCTTATCTCCACATCAGTAACAGTATAATGCTAATTTGAATCACACATTAGGTGTGAAACATTCTTGAAATCAAATCTTCCTCATGTTTTTCTCATTGGCCTTTGACTATAACAAATGTCCAATCAAAGAATCAGTCACCTAGTAAGCTGCATACCTCTTTGCAATGGGCACAAGTCATGTGAATCTTAAAACTACCCTAAAGTTGGATTTATTGTAGGATAGTTTTTCCCATCACCATCACCATCTGACTCACCTCTTCACACATTATGACTTATGGTGGAAGCTTTGGTGGAGATTTTGACAGTGGTTTGGGTAGTATCTCTAGGTTTAACGAAAGATGTTGGTGGCATTTTAGATGGTGGCTTAGGGCTTGGCGAGGGAGTTGGCAATGGTTTGGGTGGTGGCTTGGGTTTAGGCAAAGGTGCTGCAGTGGACTCAATAGAGGTTTAGGTGGTGCTATCGATATTAGTGGTAGTTTAGATGGCCTTGGATGTGGTAGTGGGTATGAAGGTTGCATTGGCATGGGAGCTAAAGATTTTTTATTTTCATGTTTTTTTTACAAGTGTTTTCTTTTCATTATAAAAGTATATTCCCCTTTTAACCATATGATGTGGACACCCCTTAATATATGATAATTAAACCTACCAACCCTACTTGCCACCTAGGACCAATTGCTAATCAACCACCTTTTCTCTCATAGATACTCATACATTATGACATTCACATTGTATCGCTAACACTACCCCCCTTATGCACCCACGTGGCATGCACTTTGTAAAAAATTCAATACTAAATTCAACCTCAATAAAACCAATAAGATGGACTTCATAACTTCAATGTATTGTTCACACATCACTAGCATTACATTGTTGCTTTGATCCACACATTAGAGATGGATTCCTTACGTAATCAAATGGAAAATAATCAATAAAAGATGCCACCACCTTAAAATCTACAAACCTCTCTGTAATGGGTGTAGGTCCTAATAAATCCAATAATTTCCCCAAAGTCAAGGCATGTTTATGGTATGGGAACTACATGGTGTATAATATCAGTTGAAATACCCTATCATTGCTCCTCGTCATCATTGCCATGTAATTTCTTGAGGTGTCAATATATTGGTAGCATAGATGAACAAAAATACAATATAGACTTCAGTGAGGTGGGGTCAGTGGCGATGGGTTTTGGGTTACCCATAAAACCTAATTAAAATAAAATTTGTTTGGTCATATATTGATGCAAGTGTGTTTCTGTTCTAGTGGTGTCAAAAGTATACGTCCCAAAATGTGATGCATGTTTTGAGGATGAGATGTGAATGTGTCATGGAAGTGGTGGAATGTGTATATGTGTATATAAAATATAATTTTTGTGACTTTTTTGGTAACTATTTTCTTTCATTTATGGATTATATTCCCCTTTTAAGTGCATGATGTGGACACCCCCTGCTACTTTATAATTACACCTACAAACTCTCCATGCCACCAAGGATCGATCACCTATCGACTACCTTTTCTCTCAGTCACTGACTCCTCTACTAGAACATTCACATTATATCACGAACAATGCCCCCTTATGCACCCATGTTGTATGCACTATAAAAAATCTTTAGTACTCACTTCAACTACAATGAAAGTAACATGATAGACTTAAGAACCTCAATTTATTACCCTCACATCAG